>RJWM01000172.1:12893-271880 GCA_004363535.1 Dasyprocta punctata | reverse complement strand
CAAGTTTTCATTCTTTCTTCCAGATACGAAAGTCTATCCTTAGTTTCCTTCAAGTGGTTCTGCCAACTTTTATTGGAGTCTTTGATGTCTTGGTAGTCTCTCTGAATCTGATTAATGCGTTCTAATTTTTTATTTGTTTCATTCTCAATTTCCTTTGATTTTTCATCCTCCACCTTTCCTGCTATGTTTCCTTTAGAGGCGCTTAGCGATTCCCCGATTATGAGTTTCATTTCAATTCTCAGTTGGGTTAACAGTGCTGCTTTAATTTCTTTCATAGCTTCGTGGAGTTGTCTCCCCACTTCTGTTGTCATTTCCTCTGAGAGTTTAATTTTTAGACTCCCGACCATTTCAGCATTAGTGTCCCTGGAATCGGTTCTGCTTGTATCGGAGTCAGAAGAGTGCCCTCTGCCTTTCCGTCTTGGCATTTTCCTGGGCTCGCCCGTGAGGCCGTGTTGGTCCACTGCCTCTCCCAAACCTGTTTCTGCTCCGTGAATGTCTACTGCGGTGCGCGAGAGGATGGGGCCGCTGTCTGGTAAACCATACAGGGCCATCTGCCAAACCTCCTCTATCACCCCCAGGGCACCCGCGCTGTTTCTGCCACGGCCTTCCAGGAACCGTGCCTAATTAGGTGCAGTTCCGGTCTCAAGATGGCTGTCCCTCGCTCTCCCTCGGGGGTGGGGGGCTGGGGGCCGCCGGGTTCACTCACTCGCCCTCTCGCGACCACCTCGCTCCACGGTCGACCGCTGTCGCGCCACACCACTGCAATTCTACCGGCAACTCCACGCGTATGAAGAGCACCTGGATCGTACCTTCTCGGCTCAGGTTGCAGCGCTGATTGGATTCCGCTCCGGACAGAGGTGCTGCTGGTCTCCGCCTTTATTTCATTCTTTTACTCTTTCCGTGGGCTACAGTTCTCGTTTTAGATTCTTCTTGGGTCCAGAGGACCCATCTCCCTCTTTTTTCCTTCTCTTTGTTATTATATTAGTTTATATTCCAGCATTTTGATGGTATATTCAGGGAGCCTCCCTGTCACGGTGTTAATCTGGGTGGCCATCTTGGAGGAAGTCCTGTTTTAGAGTTTTTAAAAGGTAGAGGAGAAGTACTTATTGTCACTTTTTGTTTTAGAGGAAAAAAGAAACAAGGAAAAATACAGTTTTTGAAAGCTTTCTTTGACTTTCAGTAACTTAGCTAATTGAAGGACTGTTTAAATCAGCAAAAAGTTTTTCTTCCACTGGCCGCCCTTAATCAACTTATTTGTAGTTGCTTCCTTTTTGTAGACCCATTGCACTTTATCCTTCTTTTTCACCTCTTTATCCTCCTCTTTACACATCCACATCTTACACAGGACTAGAGATAATGTTTTATTTCTCTGTTATCCCTATTCCATTAACAATACACAACACACAGTAGGTGTTCAGACCTGTTTGCTGAATGATAGTTCTGTTGATAAGTCTCAGAATCTAAACTTGATTGCAAATAGGCAGACAAACAGACAAACAAAAATGCACAAATGAAACCAGATGTTTCATCCAAATCAAAGAGGTCAGCCATTCCTAAACCAAAAGTGTCTTGCTGGGCATGGTGGTGCATGCCTGTAATCCCAGTACTCCAGAGGCTGAGGCAGGAGGATCCCTGTGAGTTTGAGGCCAACCTGGGCTGCAAAGTGAGTTCAAAGCCAACCTGAACTGCATAGTGAAATCCTGTCTCAAAAAAAGATCAAAAAACAAAAAAAAGTCATACAAGGTAACATGTTAAAAAATAATAGAATTGGTGTATGTGCATATGTATGTAAATATACACATATTTAAGTAAAATATTTTTAACGTATTTTAAAATGATTTCAACTAAAGAACTAATGCTCTATAAATTTAGACACAAATTGTATATGAAATAAAGCCTACTGTGTCATAAATTATTACTCATGAATGATTTTTAAATCTGACTCTAAAGAGTGCCACAATTTCAGAAACAGCTTCAAGTTAACTTGACTAACTTTAAGAAAATCACCCAAACTCAAACTTATCAACTGTAAATCATATTCTCCTGCTTGCAAAAATATCTTTGTAAAATAATCATCCTTATACCATTTCTCTATAACATTTAAAATAACTCATACAGAATTTTAGCAACTATACAAATTATCAGAGATGTATCTGTTGTGTAGTCTAACATCATTTATATCTAGTATGAAACAAAGTATATTAAAGCTGAAAATTAGGAGTCATTTAGCCTCATGCTTTTCAGATGTGTATTTGTGATTGCGTGGTTGAAAAAAGAATCTGCTGAGTTGGAACTAACTTTTTTTGAGTTCAGTATACAAGTATATATATTTTTTGAGAATGAATATGAATGTTCTAATTTTAACCAGATTCTCTTGAGTGATACTGTAGTAATGAATGTGAGAACACCAGACGTGATAATAAAGGAAAAAAGATGCAGGAAGCCCCACCTGCTTCACCTCACTTTGACTTGTAGAATTTTAGGAGCAAGAATGCATTAAAGCTTGCTGCTTGAATTAATCTAATGTCCGACAGTGTCTGAATTTCTAACTCTGATTATGTAGATTTTTCTGTAGGAGTTATAACTTTTTACTGTTCCTTCGAGATTCTGCTGCCCATCAAAGATCTTGGAATGTTTGTTACTATATTTCAGTGTAGATGAAGTAGCTTTTAGGTGTCTTAAGGATAGGCCTTCAGTGACATTTCCATACTTACAGAGTCAGAGAACTTGATTGCTAATAGAAATAGAAAAATTTGGTGACTTGTAGGCTTGTAATTAAAAATGGAATCTCTAGTTATTTTTGTAACAAATCTGTTCATTTTGGGCTAATGCTATTCCTCTTCAAGAAATGCTAAAATGTTTTAAGATATTTTAAAGAAGCCAGGGATCTAGTAGTTAATACTCCCTCTTTAGTAGGTAGCTAGGAGAAATATTTTCCCTGAGTAGTTTCTACTGCTTAATGAATCTGTATTCATTCAATATTTTGCTGCAGTTCAACTGCTCGTTATCTTGTTCACATCTAAAGAATGAATAAATGAGTCTTTGATAGTTTATCTATATTTCTTGTACTATTTTTTCTGTTCATAATTAGGCTCTTGGTGATAGCCAGAGCAATAGGATTATCCTTTTTTCTAGTCTTCTGACTTGTTGTACATTAATAATGATTTATCAGATACTTCCCATTATCAAATGACATACATTTAAATTATTATAGAGCTACATGTGGCTCTTCTTTGTCCTGCAATTATCAGCATGATCTGTTATATTTTTTTGTGTGCATCTCATAGTTTACCTTACTACTTTTTTTTTTTTTTTTTTTTGTGGCACCGGGGATCAAACTCACAACCTCACACCTACCAGACAGGTGCTTAAGCTGCTGAGCCAAACTCCCGGCCCTCGTTTTTTGAGGCAGGGTCACACTGTGTAGCTCAGGCCGGCCTTGCGCTCTCGTTGTAGCCCAAGCCAGCCTCGAACTCACAACACTCCTCCTACCTCAGCCTCCCGAGTGCTGGGATTAAAGGCGTGTGCCACCACGCCCGGCTTACCTTACTACATTTTTTATAGGCTACTTACAAAATAGTATTTGAATTTCATTCCTTTGTTTTATTATTATTTTTTTCTCCCTGGTTTACTGGCCTAGAGATGTATGCTGTGTTCGTCTTTCTTATGAGTGCTTTCCAGCTGGCTCTGTACCTCTTACGTTTCTGTTTTCTCCTTTTGACTCATCTCACCACCATTTTTTCCCCCATTTGTCCTTTCACTGGCAGCCCTACCTTTGATTCCCTATTTTTTTTTGTATATAAATTCAATCCATAAAAGCTAGTAACACTGTCACTTGTTCATCTTTTTATTGAAGGGGTCTATTAATATGAAGATGAATCTATATGCTATTTGTAATTTTATTATAGCACTAATCAAAGTATGTACAATTTGTGTCTCTAATATTGTGAGCATTTAATGTTCAATGAATGTTCATTGAATGAATATTGTGACTATTAATTGGGCAACGAATGTTCCTTAAATGAATAGATATGTTTGTATATGTATAGGTAATGATAAATGCCATAAAAGTAAACAGACCACTATAGGAAGCTGATGAAAAGTAATTTTATTAAGGGCATTCTATGAAAGATTCATGGGCGATAGAATTAGAGTTTGGCCTTGAAAGGCATCCCTGCCAGACAAGAAGATAGGAAAATAATAAAATTCTCTGGTTGTTCAGAAAATGTACTGTGGGCATAGCTATATAATAAGGATAATTGGTATGCAGTGAAGATTACAAGGGATGAGATTGTGAATTAGTGTTTTGAAGGGTTACAAGTGTTATCACTCATAGGTGATAGTCACTGAAAATTATGACAGCAGAGTTCCTAGGCTTTGTTTTGGAAAGATAGCTGGTTGGGGTGTGGACAATGGATTAGCAGAAGAATGATTAAGAGACTTGTACCATAATTTAGGCAAAATATGATGCTGTTAGTGTCTTAATAGAGACAGGAGGAGAAGAGATATAAATCAGAGAAACATTTTTCTTTTTTTCTTTCTTTTTTAAAGGCTTTAAAACTGCTTTATGAGGCTGAGTGTGGTGGCACACACTTGTAATCCCAGCACTCAGTAGGCTGAGGCAGGAGGATTGCTGCAAGTTTGAGGTCAGCCTGGGCTACAAAGTGAGTTCAAGCCTGGGCTACAAAGTGAGTTCTAGCCAGGAGGTTAGCTCAGTGGCTTAAGCACCTGTCTGGCAGGTGCGAGGTTGTGAGTTCAATCCCCGGTACTGCAAAAAAAAAAAAAAAAAAAAAAAAAAAAAAAAAACAAAACTGAGTTCAAGGCCAGCCTGAATTGTATAGTGAAACCCCTGTCTTAAAAAAAAAAAAAAAAGGCAGTTTTATGGTGGCATATTTCATAATAATAGAAAAACCTCTTAAGGGTAGTAATGACTTGGTAAAAGATGAAGTAAGAGAGAGGAAAGAATGTCAAAAATAAGTTGGATGCATGGTAATCCCAATTATTAAATAGAGACAACAAAAACCAATTTTGAAGCTATGTGATACGGATATTCCTCAATTAGTGACCCGCCTGTTGTAATGACTGTTTGGACTTAGGACTCAGGTATGTTGTAATGACTGTTCAGACTTTTTTTTTAATAGTTCTATATATCTTGTTTATGGAGCCAATGTCTTTTTTTTTTTTTTTTTGGTACAGTACACCTTGTTTATACAATTCTGTACTGTAATTTTTACTGATTGTACTGTGTAGTACAGTACGGTAGTTTTGTGTTCTGTAATACAGTGCAGTACTGCATGTGAGAGTTATGCAAATAAAAGTAAAGTCATCAACTTGGAGTTTCCTTTGATCATTTTTTGTTACAAATATTAGAGTATACATAGTATATACAACTCTGCATTTAGTAACTTTCAAGCTAATGACAGTTGCAGGAATGGAATTGTAGACTTTTTAATTTGCTGAGTTTCAAGTGCTAATGATGTTTGGAAGTAGGCTATCTATAATCAGACTGAAAACATAGATCTCGAGCTCAGAGAAAGATTTAGGAAAGGACTATCATGATATTTAGGAAATATATGAGATTGCCTGGGATGAAAGAGCTAGAAAAGAGGCCAAGGAATGGAACCTTTTGAGATGTTACCATTGGTGAACTGGGGAGAAGTAGAGAAGCCATCAGCCAAGTAAAAACAAAAGTAAGGAAAGCAGGAGAGATGTTTTGCTAATCCCAGGAGTCCTGTTTCAAGATGAAACTTCGAAATCCCAAATGTTACGTTTTAATAGCTAGCAAATAGAAAGTTATGTTACTACAAAGATATGTTTCCTAGATGTTTTTCTAGATGGATAAAATTGCTGTTAATGTTTAAACTTTTGTAACACTTTCATAAAAATAACCCAGTAAACCAGGAAACCACACACACACACACACACACACACACACACACACACACACAGACTGTGCCCTGATTTTAGAAAATATGAATTTTTTAGTTGATGGACTATTCATAAGAAAGTGAATTTGAGAGTTTATTAAGGCAATACTTTTATCATTGGTTTAAGAAAAATTTTCTGGTAACCAGAGAAAACCCTCCATTTATCTCTGAAAGAAATTGCCATTGCGTTTTAGTTTTCCATGCTCCCCCTTCAACAATACATTTCTTAACTCACTTTCTGTAGTATATTTAAATAAATTTCAAGTTTTTCATAAATAACTTTTGTTATTTAGAGACTTGAAGTGAATATTCTAGTGGATCTTCTTTTATTGTGAGTCTTTATCCTCCACACCTTGACATAGCTGAAATAAGGGAGATTTATTACAAAGCACCAGAGAAACCTCAAGAAATGCAAGGTCCTGATATGAGGGGAACTGGAAAATTGTCAAGAGCAAGACCACTTTTTTCTTTTGCTTGGTACTATATGGTTTCTCATTTGTTTTTCCATTATCTCTTTTTCATCAGATTTTTGAGTTTAGTTCCACATAGCTCATTGATTCAATTGCTTAATGTATTAGTTCCAAAATTCTCTGTAGTCTTATTTGTCACTGACTGAATATGCTACCTTCAAGTCAGTGTTTTCCTCCTTGTACAGTTAGGTGTAACTGGAGTGAGGAGCAGGGCCTTGTGGATCAGGGCAAGGTGTTCCTTCAGACTGGGTAGGTACAGTGATTAACACCTATAATAATTTATAAACAAATTCATTTAACAAATCTTTTCAAGAGCACTTTAAAGGCATAATTTGAGATCATTTGTTTTGTGTTTAATAGGAAGGACTGCTATTTCAACTTTTGAAAAATGTTGAAATCAAATGAATATGTATATGGTAAACACTGAGTTCAGAATAATGGTTATTCTGAATTAGGAAGAGAGATAAATATGAGTAGAGATACACAAGGAACTTCTGCTATTTTGGTAATGAAAGTTTTTTTTTTTAAAACTTTTTATTTATTTATTTATTTATTTTTGGAGTTTCTTAAATTGAGGGGTGAGAACATAGGTGCTTTTTTTTTTATACTTTTACTATTTATAGTTAAAATATAGTAGAGAAGGAATTGTATTAGAGGATCATTGAAGATTCTTTGAATTTGGACTTAGACAGACAGTAAACCTGAGGAGATAAAGTAGTCTAACGGTACTGAAATTTTTTAACCCAGGCACTGTTAGCGGACACTGTGGCTCCTCGTTGTCAGACCATGGAAAATGTAACTCATAAAATAACTGAAAAAATGCCAAGTTTAACTAGGTGATCTGATCTAATTCTTGGGAGCATTTAAACAGAGAACCAAGATTATCTACCATTATGGAAGTGGAAGGTTGTAATAAATTTGTTACTGGATAATGGAATACTTAACTTTATGTCTGGTATTTTGATGCTCTTATGGCTCCTGAAGTAAACCCCTTTTTTTTTTTTTTTAATCTTTGAGGCAGGGTCTCACTATGCCGTTCAGACTGGCCTTGAGTTCACTTTGTAGCCCATGCTGGTCTCAAACTCGCAGTGATCCTTCTGCATCAGCCTCCCAAGTGGTGGAGTCACAGGTGTGTGCCACCATGCCTGGCTTAGTAAAACTGTTTTTGTTCCTTCCATCTGTATCTTTCACATAGATATGTTCGTATTAGTATGGTGTCTTTAAGGATATATTTCCAAGAAACCTTAACAGATATCCTCCAGGAGAATTAATGTTTTCTTTTATGTACATATATTATGGCATTATCCATATTGTTGTATCTGTCAATTATATTGTGTCTGTGTTAACCTCTCTGTATCATTGGATCCCCCTGAGGATATGGTGAAAGTCGTGACTTCCTTCCCTAGAAAAATATATATGAATAACATAAACAAAATTTTACTTATAATTTCAGGGAGTGTATAAATTCCCTGATTTTCATGGATCCCTAGATTAACAGTACTTATAGCCAGGTGTGGTGGCACATGCCTGTAATCCCAACATTTGGGAAGCTGAGGCAGGAGGATCAACTTGAGTTCGAGGTCAGCCTGGGTTACATAATGAGTTCAAAGCCAGCATGAACTACATAGTGAGACCTTGTCTCAAACAAAACAAAACAGCCCCCACCCCCCAAAAAAGAGAGAAACAGTACTTGTACTAGGGCTGGGACTGGAGCTCAATGGAGAATGCTTGCCTAGAATGCACAAGGCTTTGGATTTTATCCTTAGCATTGAGGGGAAAAAATACACTTGTATTGGACTGTGAAGTTGTAGAGGTCATGGCCATTCTTCTTCATTTTTTAATAGCATGCTATGTTTTGCAAAATTAGGTACTGAAAAAATAGTACAGTTTACTTTCCTGATTCTCAGTCTCAAAAGTCAAAGATTATTGCAGTTTTTTTTTAGGAGAATTAAAAAGTCAAAAGAACAAAAACAATATAGGATTTCAAAACAAGATGTTAGGAAATTAACAATGGTTATTGCATATTGTTAGTTTCAAAATAGTTGCTCAGTTTATCAGATATAGGCATGCAAGATTGATTAAACAATATAAGCACTGTTTCTTTCCATGAACTATCAGAATTACTAGTAAAATTATCTTAGCATATATATATATATATATATATATATATATATATTTGTTGTTGTTGTTGTTGTTGTTCCTCCCTTCTTTTCTCCTTTCCCCCATCCAATTCTTTGCTTTTGAGCAGTTTCTTCCCCTTTCACAATATCTGTTGTACATTTTGGATCTTATTTACGCTTTCAGTTTCTTACACTAGGGAGACAATATGATGTTTACACTTGTGAGTCTAATTTATTTTGCTTATGAGTATGCTTTCTAGTTGCATCCATTTACCTATAAAAACGCCAAGTTTATCTTTCTTTATAGCTGAGTTGTACTCCATTGTATAAAAATGCCACATCATTTTATCCATTTCTTGATCGGTGGGCATTTGGGTTGTTTCCAAGATTTAGCTATTACAGACTGTGCTTCTATAAACTTGGGTGCACATATATTGCTGTGGTATGATCTTTTTAATTCTTCTGGAAAGGGCAATAGCCAGATCAAATGGGACCTCCAATGCTAGTTTTTTTAGGAATCTCCACACTGCATTCCACGGTGGTTGCACCAGTCTACACTCCCACCAATAATGGAGAATGTTTTTTTTTTTCCCCACAACCCTGCCAGCATTTGCTATTAGTTGATTTTTTGATGATGGTCATTCTTTCTGGAGTGAGGTGGAATCTCAGTGTTGTTTTAATGTGTGTTTCTCGAATGACCAATGATGAACATCTTTTCATATATTTGTTTGCCATTTGTATTTCTTCATCTGAAAAGTATGTTTTCATCTCATGCCCATTTTGGGGTTGAGTCTTTGAATTTTAGGGGCCTGATTTTTTTTTTAATTCTTTAATTGTTCTGGATAGAAGTCCTTTGTCTGAGGGACAGTTCCCAATTTGTGAGTTTTCCTTTGTTTTGATGTGCAAAAACTTTTTAAGAAGGTGAGATCCCATTTACTGATTCTTTGAATTATTTCCTTTGCAGTTTGGTTTTTGTTTATGAACTCTCTGCCCACCCCTGTTTCTTTGCGATTTCTGTCTACTTTGTCTTCCAGAAGATTTAGCATTTCTGTTTTAATATTTATATCTTTGATCCATTTTGATTTTAGTTTAGTGCATGGTGATAGACACAGGTCTAGTTTAAGTCTTTGGCATGTAGAAAGCCAATTTTTCCAGCAGCACTTACTAAAGAGGCTATCTTGGTGCCTGCCACCATTGGAAGGCTTGCCTCCTGTGGCAGGCAGCCAGCTCAGGTAAAGAGAAACACACAGACCTGCCCCTGTGCGCCTGCCGTCATCCAGACACTTGCTTCCCTCAGGTAAGCACAGGCAGGGAGAAATAGCTAGACCTACTCCTGAGCATATGCTGCCATTGGGAAGCTTACTTCTCTCAGGTAGCCAACGTGGACAAGCAGAAATAGAGAGATATGCTCTGTGTGCCCACAGACCATCAGAGATGCTTGTTTCCCATGGACAGCCAGCACAGGCCAGGAGAATCACACAAACATACCCCTGTGTATCTGCTGCCACTGGGGGAGTCTTGTGTAGCCACACAGGCTGAGAGAAGAGCAGCCCTGCTACCGCACACTCAAGGCCATCAGGAAAGCTTCAGTGTAGCTACACGGGTCTGGAGAAACCTGCTCCATGTGCTGCTACCTCCCTGGGAACCTGAGGTCAGAGAAACCCAGGTGCCTGTCTTGATTCCCCTGCACTGTGGAGAGGCAACCAGCTTGGGAAGTGCCTGGGACCCCACAACTGGCTTGTTGGGAGGAACCCAGGAGAATGTCAAGACGAAGGAGCAAAAGGCAATCTCAGACCTCCTGCCCACACAGAACAAGTCTGGGAGATACAGTCATGGAAGAAAATGGAAGTCACACACCTGAAGTCTCTGAAAGGATAGTGACTGAAGTAAAGAAATAACGTCACAAGGCTGTAAAAGTAATCAAATGAGAAGTAATATCTCCAATAAAGGAAGAAATCACAAACATAATGAAAGAATTGCTGAGCATATCTAAAGAAGACATAGATTTAAAAAAAAGAGGAGCATAGGAAAATGATGGAAACCTTGAATGAACAATATAGGAAGCAATTACAGTGCATGAAACAGATTCAAAGAGATACCCAGGAAATTAAAAACTACCATTGAAAGGTGGCAAAATTACTTGAAAGAGACTGAAGATAAACTTTCAGACCTTGAAGACAGGATTGTAGCTAGCGATCATGAAAGAAAAGATCTTAAAAATAACAAGGAACCAGGAAATAACAATTCATAGCTGCAAGATGATGCAAAGAAAAGGTGTAAATGAAAAAGCAGGTGCCAACACAAATGACATAAAAAGGCTACAGAAGTAATAGCAGAAAACTTCCCAAGCATGGGAAAAGGACATGACATACAGATAATTGAGGCACATAGGACTCCAACTAACCATAACCAAATTAAATCTATACCTAGACATATGATAAGATCCCAGAAATTCAGTACAAGAACAGACTATTAAAGGCTGTTAGAGAAAAGAAACAGATCAGCTATCATCAGAATCACGGCAGACCTCTCAATACAGACCATCAAGTCAAGAAGAGCTTAGAGTGAAGTGTTTGAAAGCCTGAAAGAAAACAGCTTCCAACCCAGATTGATGTACCCTGCAAAACTATCTTTCAAAATTGATGGAAAAATACTTCCATGGTAAAGAATTCATTACCATCAAAACAACCCCACCAAGAGTGTTAAAAGATATTCTAGAGAGATAAAAATGACCAGGGTTTCAGGAATAGCAGCAGAAGGGGATTGCCAAACAGAGCAGGCAGTTGAACAAAGGGGAAAAGTGAGGGGTCAACAGCAGAAAGATAGCAGGGTTGAGAGGAGCCAATACATGCCAGTTGTACCCATTAATGTAGATGGCCTCAATGCACCAATAAAAAGAAACAGGGAGAGTGGATCAAGAAACAGTATCCATCAATATGCTGTATACAAGAAACATACTTAACTCAAAAGGGAATTCATAGATTGAAAGTCAAAGAAGAGAAAATGTTTCATGCCTCAGGAAACCAGAGAAAAGCAGGAGTAGCTTGCCCATCAATCACAGAATGGATAAGAAAGCTGTGGTATTTTCATACAATGGAAAAGCTACTCAGCTATGAAGAATAATCTGGAGGCTTTTGTAGGTAAATGGATGCAACTTGAGATCATGCTTATGAGTGAAATGGTTTGGTCTCATATGGGTGAACATCATATTATCTCAGCGTAAAAAGCTGAAGGAGTTAATGGGATCCAAAATGTACAATAGACATTTTGAAAGTGATAGGGAAGGAAACTCTAAAAAGAGAAGGTGCTAACCATTGTTAATTTAATATTATCTTGTTTTGAAATCCTGTAATATTTTCATAGTTTTGTTAGGTTTAGTTTTATTCTGTCTTGTTTTATTTTACTGTGTCTGATGGGATGGGCAGCTGTTTTGAAGGTAACAGAATATATTATGGTAGCCATTGTTGATTTCCTGTTTTCTTGTTTTGAAGTCCTGTAACACCTTCATTCTTTTGTTTTGATTGGTTTTGTTCTGTTTTGTTTTGTTTGATTTTACTATGTCTGATAATAGACAGTTATTTTAAAGAAAATGAGACGTTGTGGTACCCATTGTTGATTACCTGTTATCTTGTTTTGAAGTCCTGTATTGCTTTCATTGTTCTGTTCTGATTAACTTTATTCTGTTTTGTTTTGTTTGGTTTTATTCTCTTTAAAATAAAAAAAAACGTCTTATCTTCCAGCAAACATGTTTGGCCCCTTTGTCAAAGATAATGTTGACTGAGTGTGTTTATACTTGTGTCTGCATCTTGTATTCTGTTTCATTGATTCTCAGCTGTTTTTTGCCAGTACCATGTTGAATTTATTACAATAGCTTTGTGGTATGTTGAGTTTTAAAAAGTTGGAACTTTTTAGGATACACTTAAAATGCCCTAGAAGTCTTAAAAGAGCATATGCAATAAAAAGAAGTACACAAATTAGAGTTAAGTACTAAAACATAATTTTTTACTGATGAAATATAGAATCTATATTGACAGTGTAATCATGAACCTTTTATGTACCAAATAAGATTTACTTTTAAAAATATAAAGATAATTGGACAAAAAGTCAGTTGTCACAGTCCGTTTTTTGTCATTTTTTTTTTTTTTTTTTGAGACTTGCTATGTAGTTCAGGCTGACCTTGAACTTACAATATAGCTCAGGGTGGCCTTGAACTTGTCCTTCTGTCTCAGTCCCCTGAGAGTTGGGATTACATGTGTGCGCCACCATGCCTGGCTCTCTCTCTTAATTCTTAAAAGATTAAATAGGCAAAAGAGAATCATAAATGTCCAATAAATAAATAATTTCAAATTCTCATATGACTATAAAATTGTTGTCCTGATGTCCGTAAAACACTTCACTTGAAAGTAGTTTCATTATTCCTTGGGGCTTGGTAAACTTTTAAAGTGAAAAAAAGGCATTTTGCAAATTGAGATTTATATGTATTTTTCATTTTTGTATTAGTATATTTTGGTAGCATGTAATGGTTATATTCCTTGTAGGGATGTATTATGTTCACGTACATAATACATATTAATTCTTTGTTTTAGCCTCTTTCCCCTCTCCTCATTCCCCATTTCCTCCATCTCTTGGTCCCTTTTCATTTTGCAAACAATTTCTTTCCATTTTTCCTATTATCTTTTTTTCTCTTTATTTGTATTTTGAGTTTCTCCTATATGAGATATTTAAGCCTGCATGTCTGATTTATTTGACTTAACATTATGGTCTCAAGGAGCATCCATTTTCCCACAGATGTCTCAAGTTTATCTTTCTTTATGACATAGTAGTGTGCATTGAGTATAAATACTATACCACAGTTTCTTTATTCATCTGTTCCTGTGGCCACATAGAGGCCACTTCCAAGATTTAGCTATTATGAGTTACACTGCTTTAAATGTGGGTATGTGTCTCACTATAATATGATGTCTTTAATTCTTTTGGGAAGATACCTAGAAGGGGAAGAACTGAGTCAATTAAAATTTCTATTTTTAGTTTTTTTGAGGCATTGCATACTGGTTTCATAGTGGTCGTGCTAGTTTAAATTCCCACCAACATTTAGCCTTTTTCCTACAGCTTTGCTAGCATATGTTATTGATTTCTTGATATTTGTCATGGAGTCAGATGGAGTCATTGAGATTTATATTTTAAAGGTAGTATGGCTTTTGGTAATCCTTAAAGAGACTGTTTTCATTGTACTTTTTCTCAATTCTTTTTTTCTATTTTTACAAAAATAGTGATTACTTATGTGCAAAGAAGAGACTTATATAAATATATTTAAAAATATGTACTTATGGAATATAAGATAACAGGAGATTTTGAAAGAAAGTTTATTGAAAACTTTGCATCATGAGAATAGACATGTAGAACTGGATTTAAACTATATATCCTAATTCAGGATATATTTCTTTCCTGTTATATGAAAATATTTTAATTGAAGGATAATGTACATTGAAAAAGTACATAAGTATACAGCTTTTGGTAAAGTCTCGTAAACCGAACATATCCATGAAATCAGTACCCAAGTCACCAATGACTGTGTCTATTAATCAGTACCCAGATCAGCTCAGCTCAATTGAATTAAATTCATTTGTTCCAGTTCAGTTGCTCTAAGGTTGTTACATTACTTTTGCCTATTTTACATTTTATTTAGTAGCATTTTGTGCAGTGTTGTTTCTGATAATCCATACTTAACAGGTATATGATACTCAACTGTGGCATGCAGCTATAATTAGTTCATTCTGATTGTTAATGGTGACTGCACTACAGTTTATTTATAGTATGAAATGATTCATGTCATTCTTACTATTTATTTGCAGATAATTGACCATTAGTAGGATACTTATTTTGAAGCAGAAAAGTAGACTTATTTTTGGTTATACTCCTATGCTCCATCTTGGCCTTTGCATTAGCTCCTAAACATGGAAATTATAAATACAAAGGCAGTTTTGATTTTTTAATCTACTTCTCCTTCCCATTGGGGAAAAATTATAATTGCTGTATCTTTTAGCATTATTTTAATTTTAAGAGAAGTTTGTCCAAAGAAATTTCTTTATCAGATCGTTGACAGATTAATGATATAGAATAACCATATTTGTTTAGTTACCATTTTTCAGTTAGCTAGCCCTGTCTTTATCAGAAGGAAAGCAAATGAATTAGTTTTTAAATCTGTGTTGGTAGCTCTGATTAAAGTTTTACTTTTTGCGACAGGGTCTCACTCTGCAGTTGGGGCTGAACTTGAGTTCACTTTGTAGCCCAGGCTGGTCTTGCACTTGCAACAGTTCTCCTGCCTCAGCCTCCCGAGTGTTGGGATTACAGGCGTGAGCCACCATGCCTGGCTTCTGATTAAAGTTTTTATGGTTGAAAAATTTGCTTTAGTTGGTTGAAAAACTTTAATTTTTCTACTGTCCCTATTTTCAGAAACCTAGGTTTACTTTCTTGGAACCATATTTTATAATCTATGAAGAATTTTATTTTTAGAACACTTTTGAAATTTTTTTCTTAGGAAATTTTTTTTTTTTTTTTGCGGCACCAGGGATTGAACTCACAACCTCACGCCTGTCAGACAGGCGCTTAAGTCACTGAGCCAAACTCCCAGTCCTGGTTTTTTGAGGCAGGGTTGCACTGTGTAGCTCAGGCCAGCCTTGTGCTCGCGTTGTAGCCCAAGCGGGCCTTGAACTCACAACGCTCCTCCTACCTCAGCCTCCCGAGTGCTGGGATTAAAGGTGTGCGCTACCACGCCCGGCTTTCTTAGGAAATTTAAAAATCGGAATTATTTACAATTAGGTAAGATTACTGCTTTAAACTTTAATTATTTGTTTTAATTTTATGTATTTGGAGTTTTTTTTAATTTTATTTTTTATTTTATTTTATTTTTCAGCTCTGGTAGTGGGGCACTGGGTTGAGCTTATTGCACTTGTAACAGAGTTTAAATAAGTCCTGGGAATCCGGAGCAGAGGGGAGGGGAATGTTGGGCAGAAGGGGGAAGAGGGGAGTCAGAGTCAGTGCAGCTGGAGGGCAGAACCCAAGTCCTGCAGGCCCACTGCCCCTCTCTCCTGGGAGGAATGACAGGTCCTGAGTCTGCAGGCTGAGGTTCCAGCTCTGTTGCCACCATGGCCTCCTCAGGGTCCTGGGCAACTCCTGACTTTTCCAAGTCAGGGCCAATTTGGGCCTGTAGGTCCAGGTCTGGAGCAGACCCACATGTGGTCCTGGATCTGCCTGGATTAGGTTATCAATGTCTGGAGTCAGGGTTCCAGATCAACCCTGAGCCCCATACTGGATCTGGTTCCATTCAAGTTCTGCTTTTCCCTGGAGCTGGATTCTGGGCCAGCATGGACCTTTGTGTGGGATCTGTCCTGAGCTGGTCCTGATTCCCTAGTATAGTTCCAAGTTGTTTGCAGAAACTCTCCAAAATGCAAAAGCTGCAGAAAGGCTGGGGCCTGCCTTTGGTCTGAGCCCTCCATCCACAAGAGGGCATTTGTAAATGAGGGTCCTTCACAGTGCATAGTGGGAGGGATCCCCAGCTTCTTGCCCACCTCACTGGCTCTGGCACTTTAAGTGTGTCTCTGGGTTAAGGAGAGGAGCTTCTCCCTGGCCCTCAGCACCTTCTGGAAGTGTCTGGTCCCCTCCCGGTCAGCAGATTGAGAGTGGGGGGACTGTACTTTCAGGATCGGGAGTCTGTGATCAGGAAGACTCAGGCATCAGAGGTGGCTGGAGGCGTGAGCTGAGCTTTTTCCATGGTGGTGCCGTATGGGAGGGAGCATTTGAAGAATCCAAGCTTGTGTAGGACATAGATGAGCAGATCTAGGAGCAAAAGGCCGAAAAGAATGGCTAGGATAATAATCCACAGTGGGACACCTTTGCTGCTTTCTGCCTTGGTCCACTGCATGGCCATGGCCACGGCCACCTGAAGTTTCTTTTGGGGCAGCTGCTGGGGCAGAATTTGATAGGGCATCTTTAGGGCTTTGTATTCAGCTTCACACTGCAGGGTGAATGGCTGCTGCTCCTTCTGCAAGAAGGTCTTGGCCCAGACTCGGAAATGTAGTTGCAGACTTAGGCTCTGTTGCTGAAGCAGTGACCCAAGGTCACAGTGCAGCCTGAAACACTCAGCTTCTGGGCATTTCAGAACCTGCAGCCCAGAGGAGGCAGGGCTCCGGCCTGGAGCATCCCTTCTCTGCAGTTGGTGTGGGGACTGCTCAGGATCCAACTCCAGGCCCTGCATGTTGGGAGTATAATTAGTGGTACAGTTGGTGAGTCCTGTAACCCTGGTCACGTAGAGGAGCTGGTGACCTTCCCAAGTCTGGAGACAGCTGATATCCAGCACACCCTGGCTGATGGTGCTGGGGCCGTGGTTGATGAGCTCATAGACATGGTGAACAGCAGGGCCCACGTCCCCCTCCATCTGAGACTGGTTTGAGGGACTGACTGGGAAGAGCACTGCCTCTGGCTTGGAGACACCATTAAGGGAAACTTTGGCCTGATCCTCCACGGAGAGCCGGAAGGAGACCATGTTGCTCTGCGAGTTGTTGAGATTCTTGCTGAGGATCTGGAAGGCAAACTGGATGGTTATCCTGTGTGTCCTGGAGATGGCGGACAATGAACCGAAGGCCACCCCAGAGGCTGGCTCCTGCCTTCATGGAGTTGCCCAGGTTTCATACCAGCAGGCTCTGGTTCACAGTAAAATAGTCACAGCTCAGACTGGAGAAGTTCCCTGGGTTTCTGACAATCCTGTGTAGCTGGCCTCCAGAGGGGCTGTGACGCGCAACTCAGCCTCATAGGCACTGTCCTCACCCATGTTCTGGGCATGGAAAGTTAGGTTCATTGTGTCCTTGTTACCCAGAAACACATGGTTCTGGTCCTCAAACACTTTAAGCTGTAGGTCCGGCACACAGATGTCTTTGCCATAGTCCAGCAGGATTTGAGCCTTGTCCTCTATCTGGTTCTTGCTCTGATAATGCAGAACTGGTTGGAGGCTGTGGCTGTCTGTGGGGGCTTTGGAGTCCAAGGAGAAGTTCAGGGTGATGTGAATTGGGGAGAGTTTGTCTCGGAATTGTGATTCATTCCAGAAGTGTATTTTTATCTCTCTGCACTCCTCCCGAGCCCCATTCTGGATGAGCAGTGTTTAGGTCAGGGTTATTTGTTTGGAGGCCAGAAACAGTGCTTACTGGATCACTCCCTTTTGCTTCTGCCAGTCCAGCTAGAGCTCCACTGTGAAACCAATGGAATTAGGGACATGTTTTCCAGAAGCACTGAGGCGGAAGCTCAGGTTGATGCAGGCCACAGGGTTCTCCTCCAAGCTGCAGCTGTGTTCCTCTGGGTTGAACATGGCAGGGAAGATTGTGAATGAGGTGGTGGCAGACACTATGGGGCGACCCCTGTGCACTACAGCCTTGTCCATGCTAAAGGACCCCACAATCACATCAGGATATCCATTGCTATTCAAGTCTTGGCCTCCTCACAGGGCAGAGCCTAAGAAGTCTAGGGTGTGGCCTGCTGCCCACAGGGGACGAAGAACCTAAGAAAGCTGAGAGCCCAACCTGCCTGGGCCCCCAGGAAATACCAGCACTCCTCCCTGCTGGATCTCCCCACCAAAGGTAGCCCCAATAGCCACATCATTGTAGCTGTCCTGGTCCAGGTCCCCCAGGAGTAGTTAAGAAGCTGCCAAATCGGCCAAACTCAGCATAGCCAATGAGAGTCAGGGTGGGCATGGTGTCTGTGCCAGCCGGGTGCTACAGGTAGACATAGACTCAGCCCACCTCCTGAGAGTGCCTGTCAGCTGTTCGCTCCATGAGCAGGGGTGCGCCCACTAGCATGTCATCTAGCCCATCCCCGTTGACGTCAGTGGCAGCCACAGCATAGCCAAAGTAGGAGACCATCTATTCCCCTGAGAAGTTGTAGAGGGATCGGATGTCTGAGCCATTAAGGATGCTTACTTGGCCATAGGTGAGGTTCCTTTTGGGCACACTAGCAACAAAATCTTCTGTATCATCACCACTGAATTCACCCACGGCCACGGAGTATCCCATGTAGCTGTCGTTGTAGATGGAGCTGGCCTGACAAGTCTGCAGCTGTCCCTGGACCAGGTTGATCGGGTACTCCAGGTAATGGGAGTCTGCAGTCTGCTCCTGGGTGGCAGACAGGATCTGGCCTTGCCAGAAATAGCTCCCAGGCCCACCCAGGACCACACAGCCGGTCTTGGTGATCTCTTACTGAAGTCCCTTTGGCAGTAGCCCTGTCCTGCTGCTGAGCTGAAGTCTGAGCAGCAAGGTGCGTACTCCAGGATTCGGGTGAAGTTGCCTGTAGAAAGGTAACAGGTACTCACAAGGTCGCCCATCGGCTCCTTCTCTGTGCACCAGCTGTACAGTGGAGCACATGCCAAGATGCTCAAATTGTTGCCCCAAACCACTGCAAGGACTTGTATTCCACAGGCTCCTCTCCCTCTGTACTGGACAATGACTCCAGGATCCGGGAGCCTTTGCTGTCAGATTCGATGGGCATGTACTGCCCAAGGCTGGTGCCCCATGGATAAAAGTAGACAGCATCACCCTGCAACATTCCTGGATGACTGGTGTTAGCCTTGGGCGCTCCCACCAGCAGGCTGACCCCGTCAGTTCCCGGCTGGTAAAATACCAAGTAGCTGAAGAAGGTGCCCAGGGGCCCAAGGAGCACTGCTGGGGCCTCTGAGTCTTAAGCTGAAGCCCCCGACCCTGGGCAGATTAGAATCTGTGGCTGAAAATTTAATCCTATTAGCATTACTAAATTCAGATCAGTGCAGCTCTTCTTCCTGTTAAATCAGCAAAAGTAAAGAAAGATCTGTGTTCACTAGTAGAGTTATTAATGAAGTTGGTAGGCTGTTATATTGCTGTGTATTGGAAAAAATAGTTTGACACTGAATTTTAAGAGCAGCATGTCCTTCACATTTTTTAGTCCAGTTTTAACACACTTTACAAATCCTGTTCCAGATAAACAATCCAGGTTTTAAAAAAAGCAGAAAAACTTATATACAAGTATATTCATTTCATCGTTATTATTTCTAATAGAGAAGTGAGATACTATCATAAATTACTTATCTAATAACCTCCCACCCTTACCCCATTTAAACATTATAGACAATAGACATTTGTTATCCCACTTTCCATAGGTCAGGAATTCAGGAACAGCTTATCTGGGTGATTTTGATTCAAGGTCTCATGAGATTATAGTCACAGTGTCAAATAGGGCTGTAGTCATTTGAAGACTTGGTCAGGAAGATCTATTTCCTGGTGTGCTCACTCAATAGTTGTAGGCAAAAAGACTCACTTCTTGCCAGATGACCTTTTCATAGGGCAATTTGACTCTTCTCATGATGTAAGTATTTGTCAGCTTCCTGTTGCTGGGAAAAATATCTGACTTACACAATTTAAAGGAGAAAAAGTTTATTTTGGCTTACAATTTCAGAGGTTTCAGTCCATGATCAGCTGACCCTGAGGCATAAACCACATAGTAGAGCAAAGCTACGCATCTCAAGATCAGGAAACTCAGAGGGAAAGAGAGGCAAGGCCTGGGTATAAGATATAAGCTTCAGGGGCACGCCCAAAGTGACCCTGTTCCTCTAGGCCCCACCTTCTAATAGTACATTTTTATGAACTCATCAATATTTAATCCACCTATGAGGCCAGTACTCCAGTTAACTTCCAAAAAGCCACACCTCTTACATACTAACATTTTGGGGAAATTTTTTGAATGGAGAGAATGCTTTTTACTGCCTAGTTGTAGAAATCTTCTCATTCCTGTCACTTTTAATGTTAGTTAAAAGTGAGTCACTAAGTCCAACCTATATTCAGCAGAAGAAAAATTAAGCTCCATTCTTAAAGGAATAGAAAATTATATATATATATTATATATATATATATATATATTTTTTTTTTTTTCTTCAAGTTAGAGTTTCACTATGTAGCCCAGGTGGGCCTGGAACTTGCAATCCTTCTACCTCAACCTCCTAAGTACTGGGATTACAGGCATGTGCCATCACACTTGGCTTTTAAAAATATATTTTAAAACTATAACAAATGTGTAGTAGTTAAGTAAAGTAGGACATAAAATGGAAATTAGTCATTACATAAGAAAAAATTAGAATATGCAGAGTATCTTAATGGTTGTCCTAGGATTTTGGAGTAGGGATGGCTTTTTCCCCTGTAATTTCCAAACTTTCTTTGTTGCTGTTATATAATTTTGTTTTCTTCTGGTTTTGGTGCTAGGAGTTAAATACAAGACATTACGAATGGTAAACATATGTTCTACCACTGAACTGTTGACCCAACCCTGTGACTTTTGTAACAGAATAATCCTGTCTCCATAGAAAAATACAACTTTCGTCATCAAGCTTTCTGAGCATAAGTGTATTGTGTCCTTTTTCTTTGAGTCATGATATAATCTCTTTTTTCCTCTTTATATTGTGGTAATATACAGAGATTAGTGAAATTCATCATCTAAACCTACTTCATTGTTGCCTTCTCTCCCTTCTCCCTTCCCCCTTTCTTTCCCCCTCCTCTTCCTCCTCTTAAAATCAGGTCTTGTTTTATTGCACAGACTGGCCTGGAATGCTTAGGGTCAGCTGATCTTCCTACCTCCGTCTTTGGATTATCGCGATCATAGACTTGAGCTTTTGCATCTGACTTTTTAATCATTTACTGATTGCAGTGCTGGGGATGAAACCCAGGATCTTACATATGTTAGGCAACTGCTGTATCAATGATACCCTGAGCCCCCCTTAAGCATTTTTTAAGTGTACTCATTAATACTACATATATTCATTTTATTGTCCAGCCATTACCACAATCTATCTTTAGAGTTCTTTTGAAAATTTTGCAAAAGCCCAGTGAGATGGTCCATAGTGTAATACCATCCCTTGGGAGGCTGAGGCAGGAGTATTGCTGTGAGTTTGAGGCCAACCTGGACTACCTGGTGAGTCCCTGTCTCACAAAAAAAAAAAAAAAAAAAAAATTTTTTTTTTTTTTCCTTTGCAAAACTGAAACTCTTTACCCACTAATCAGTAACTTCCCATTCCCCTTTCCTTGTACCCCCTGGTAACCACAATTACAATTCTATTTTTTCTCTGTGATTTTGACTAAGTACTCCATATAAATGAAATCATATAGTGTTTGTTTTTTTGTGACTTGGTTATTTCACTTAACATAATATCTTTAAGGTTTATCCTTGTTGTAACATATGTCAGAATTTCCTTGCTATTAAGGCTGGATAATATTCCATTATATATATAAACATTTTGCTTATTGTTGATGGACACTTGAGCTGCTTCCATTTAGCTATTGTGAATAACGCTACTGTGGAGATGGGTATGTAAATCTCTTCGAGAGTCTACTTTCAGTTTTTTGGGGTATATACCCAGAAGTGGAATTATTGGATTATTGGAACTTAGAGTAATTCTGTTTTAATTTATGAAGAAATGCCACAACATTTTCCATAGTGACTGTACCAGTATGCACTCCTGCCAGTACTGTTCAGGGCTTCAGTTTTTCCATACCTTCGCTAGCACTTGTTATTTTCTGTTTTTTTAATATTAGTCATCCTAATGGATATAAACTGGTCATGATATGATATTTAATGGTTTATTTTTCTATCATTTGGTTATGAGAAACTCTTAAGAGGCATACAAATAATAGAAATGACAATCTTTTGCTGATTTTTATGAAGGGTAAGTAAGCCAGGCCCTTTTCTTTTCTTTTCTTTTTGAGACAAGGTCTCACTTTACAGTTTGGACTGGTGTCGAACTCACTTTGTAGCCCAGGCTGGTCTTGAACTTGCAATGATCCTTCTGCCTCAGCCTCCTGAGTGCTGGGATTACAGGCATGTGCCACCTCGCCTGGCTCATTCAGGCCATTTTCTTTACCTGTGTTGTAATATCGATGTTCAGTGAATGATGATAATGTGATTGCAGGTAAATTGACAGTATGAGGAGCAGTAAATCAAAAGAGGTGCCTTTATCAAATCCAAGGAACTCTCAAAGCAAGGATACTGTTCAAGGTAAGGTACTTTTTTTTTTAAAAGTTAATTATTTAGGTCATATATGTTAAATTCTGGACTAATCAGAAAACAAAAACCTATGCACATGCTTTGATTCAGGAAAAGCAGATTAAATAATTTTAAATTTGAACATACAAGGTACCTTACTTTCAAAGGCATTCTATGTTAAACTGTTTTATTAGGAAAAAAAAATTTTTAAATGAACACTAATAGTAGTACTGGTCCGGGGTTATAACTCAGCACACAGTGCCTGCTTGGCAAGTTCAAGGTTGTGAGTTTGATCCCCAGTTCAAAACAAAACAAAACAAAACTAGTCCATGTAAAATTAATTTTATATAGCTTTTCAGAAATTCCAATTTAATGACAATAAATAGTATAATGTAGCTCCTAGCAATAGACCTATAGTGCACAGATAAAAATAATAGTCTCATTGAACTCCTTTTTAAATCATGCATTAGTAATAACTTTAGGATATAATTTAAAGGAGTTTACAAACAAGTATATCTGGAAGGAGATCATTGGATTTGTGAGGAACTTGGAAATTAAATCATATGGGGAAATATTTGAGGGAAATGAAAATACTTATCCTGGAAAAGGATGACTCCTAGGAAATATGTAGCCTTAAACTATTTGAAAGTCTGTTATCTGAAAGACTAAATAGAATTCACCTTTGTTTCTACTGGTAGATTTAAGTCTGGAGTAGTTTTCTTATTATTTTCACTTTGTAATATCAAATAAAGAACAGTACAAAAATTTGTATTTGTTTACTTCCTTGGAGTAAACTGAGGACACTGCTTATTTTAGGCCACATCTGCAACACGTATAAGTGGAAGTGTCAATCTAGTTGTCCTAAGGAATAGTAATGTTAGTGCCTATTTAATTCTATTTGGTAGGAAGCTTAGCTTTGTATGATGGTAATTACAGAAAAAAAAAAGCATATTTTGGCTCAATGTAGTGAAATGTTTGCTGAAGAAGAGTCAAACCTTTGAGTGCATTAGGGAGCTTACTAGAATTGTGTTCTGAGATCTACTTCAGAGATTCTGATTCAGTAAATATCACTTTATCCCAGCAGATGTAACTACAACATGGGATGCACTTTCTCAGACTAAGGCTGCTGTAAGTTATTTTTACTTCCATTTACTTCCATTTTAAAATTAATTTCCTGATTGGATAGGTTAAAATTTTTCTGTAGCACTTTTTTTGAACGGAAGATAAGCATTTTGGTAAGAAATGACATATATTACAAAGTGAACGTAACTATTAAATAGTAAAGGTATAAAAGTGACACTACTTAAAGTATCAAGGGCACTAATACCATAGCATGTAAAATACTAAAATAAACATGTAATTTATTCACCTCTAATAGATTTGTTCATTTGATATGTCGAAATGAAGATTTTATAGAATGAATTTGATAATGATGGGCCTGTGTCTGTGTAGAGAAGGCTCATTGCCAGGGAGGAAGTGAAAAGAACCAGCTTTTCTTGAAGCTTTCAATGGTTAGTAAGTTACCTCTTTTGTGTATGGAGGCAACAAATTGTTTTCTTTCATACTACTGAAGAATAATGACTACTGGCAACTTGTTCACATTTGTGTTCTGTTCGGTCTTATCTGGGTTTTAGGCATCCACGTTTGATCGGTAATATTTAGTCTCTTCAAATGGAGATACGGCTTTTTTATTTGCTTTCTGGGCAAATTGTCTTTTAATATGCCCTTTTTTTGTTTTCTTTTGTATACCACCTGATTTAAAATACTTGTTTCTTTATTGTCTGAGTATTTTTATGGTATTTTCCGTCCTCTAACCTTTAGACCTCTTTCGAAAATGAAATTTAGAAAAATTGTTAATACTTAGATTTGGTCCCAGTGCAAGTTTTGGCCCTATAAATAAGCAGTGTACATTCTGTCTCTTCTATGTATTAGACATCTATAATATAGGAATAGTTTTTATTCCTCAATTTGATTTAGTTCTAGCTAATTTATAACTAAACTGTTTATACATAGTTGTTTTTCAAAGCTGTTGGATGTTTCTGAAGAATTTGTAAAGGACTCATAATAATCAGTACAGGGAAAAGACTGAGAGAAATATATTACTATGTAGGATTATTTCAATTTTTTGTGTTCATTACTCTGAAAAAATCTGAAGGATGATCATGATTGTATACAGTGTTTATTTTATTTTTTTTTCGTGGTGCCTGGGATCAGACCTGGAGTGGCACCCATGCTAGTGTTCTCTCACTGAGCTACAAACCCAGGCCTTTTAAATTTGAGACAAGGTCTTGCTAAATCAGGCTGGCATCAAACTCGTGAACTTCCTGCTTCTTCCTCTTGAGTAGCAGAGCTTACAAGCATGTGCCAACCCCAGCCAATGTATTTCTGTAATGTTTCAATAGTTTTAATTTTATTATATGTGTATATAAATAAAAAATATTTTTCATGTATGTTTTGTTTTCAAGTATTCTTCTGTAAGTGTATAATACTCTACTATTCAGGAGAAAATACTTCTTTAAGAACATTGAAAACACTGGTGATTGTACCAAAAGTTGACTTACATTGCAAACAGTATGTGAAACCTGCCTAAGTTCTATCTATCCTGTTTAATCTTTTTTTTTTTGTGTGTGTGTGTGTGTGTGTGGCACAGGGGATAAACTCACAACCGTGTGCCTGCCAGGCAGGCGCGTAAGCCACTGAGCCAAACTCCCGGCCCTAGTTTTTTGAGACAGGGTCGCACTATGTAGTTCAGGCCGGCCTTGCACTCAAATTGTAGCCCAAGCTGGCCTTGAACTCTCAATGCTCCTTCTATCTCAGCCTCCTGAGTGCTGGCATTAAAGGCGTGCACCACCACACCCGGGTTATCCTGTTAATCTTGTTTTTGTTATAAAACTTACTTCACAGACATAAATGTATAAAAATTGTGACTGTTTGAATAGTCGTAAATTTAGACATCTCAATCGATTCTTTTCTCACTTTTGCATGTAAAATGTAGAAAACATGATATGCATATATAATGTCAGGTAGTTTAATGCTTTAAGAAACTCAATTAAAAGCATAGTTCAACATGAAGGATAGAAA
Source organism: Dasyprocta punctata (assembly GCA_004363535.1). NCBI lineage: Eukaryota > Metazoa > Chordata > Mammalia > Rodentia > Dasyproctidae > Dasyprocta > Dasyprocta punctata. Next base: position 246,239 of record RJWM01000172.1, on the reverse strand, counting down.
TCTTTTATAGTCTTCCTATTTTTTTCATTGTATTTTTTTCAAATTTGGGCAGCATTACATCTAAAGTGTAATGATAGGTGACGTAAACAGTGATAAGGCTAAGAAGAAGCCATTCCTGAGAATTTTTTACTTTGGGGAAAGATTTTGGGTAATACCATTTCTTTAATTAATTGATTTATTTATTTATTTTTGGTACTGGGGATGAACTCACAACCTCACGCCTGCCAGGCAGGTGCTTAAGCCACTGAGCTAAATCCCCAGCCCTGGTAATACCATTTTAAATGACCATTTAAACTGATGGTAGCTGGATTATTTACAGAATTAACTTATATGTATGGTATTTAAATTTTAGCTGAGACACATTGAAAACAAATTAGTAGCCTCTTCAAGTACAACTGTATTTGATTCTGTTATGGATGTCAAGAAGTCTTCTGCAAGTGCTACCCGAAAGATAAGTAGAAAAGGTATGTATGAGGTTCTTTCAGAGATAAAAATATAAATAAATAAACAAATAAATAAGTAAGTAAGTAAGTTTTATGGCCCTGTGGATCAAACCTCAGACCTTGCGCGTGCAAGGCAAGAACTCTACCACTGAGCTGCATCCCCAGCATCCAAAATATACATTTTTGATGTTAGATTTTTTTTGTTTCTTTTTTATTAGCATATGTTCATAATATTGTAATCACATTCATATTGGGGAATTGGTATCTGTATATATTGTATCTTAATCATTTTAATAGTCCCAGTGTTTAATTTTCTTCGTGTGTTACTGAGTAGTACTTATGAAGCAGTCTCATATTCAGTGACTGTAGATGATTCAGTTTACTAACTTTTGACCAGGAACTTTAGCACCATTCCATTGCTTTTGACAACAATGAGTTTTCATTTCTTTGTAATGAGAATTTCATTTTGAGTATTTGAGGTGTTCTGTGTCAGTTTATTTTTCAAGCTCACAGGTATATTACTTTTAAAATAAAATTTAGTCGATTTAATAAAGTGTATTTTTTGGAGGAATTCAGCTTAGTGGAAGAACTAGAGATATAGTTCAGTAGTAGAGCACTTGCCTAACATGCACAAGGCAGTGGGTTCAATTCCCAGTACTGAGAAAAAAAAAAAAATCAGATGGATTATTGTTCATACCGATCATGTCATAAATTGACACAATGTGTTTTCTTTGGTTACCTTTGGCATATTTTGATTCTGTGTTTTAAGTGATGAACCAGTCAGATCTTTTTACTTATACTGTGATTTTTTTTAATCTGTGAGTTTGACCTAATACTTTTCTTTAAAGTAAAATTATTTACAAAAAGAATTTACATGTAGGTTTGCATTTTGCGTTGTCAACTGAGAATAGTCTTTTTCTTTGTAAATCGAGTAACTATCGTAACTTTAATGTGAATGTTTTTTGTCTTACATAATATCCAACTAGAGATGCTACAAATAACACATAAGTCACTTATTTTTTAGATAGTAACCAAATTTACAGGCAGTCATAGTTTATATTGTATGTACTCACAGATTTTTTTTTTTCTTCAGATGGTAGATACCTGGATGATTCTTGGGTTAACGCTTCAACCTCCAAATCTAAATCACGAAAAGAGAAATCTCGTAGTCCACTCAGAGCTACCACCCTGGAGAGTAATGTGAAGAAAATTAATCGTGTGGAATTTCGTGATCCTCTGGTTTCTTACAGGTTAGCATTGGGGAAAAAAAGCAGCTAGAATTGGTCTGTAATACTTAAAATAGGATTATAATTTTTTTTCTGAGTGTTTTTTATAATATTCTGGCTATGAGGTAGTATTATAATACTTTACTATTACTCTTTTCATTCTCCACAAAAGATAATACACAAGTATTTACTGTTTCCTCTGTTGTTGTTACTGTTGTTTTTGCAGTGTTGTGAACTGAACCCAGGGCCTCATGCATCCTAAGCAAGTTCTGTAACACTGAACCACATCCCAAGCTCTGTATCTTCTTTGGGGGAAAGAAATAGTATTATTTTTTCTAGACCTCTATCCTTTTAATAACATCACTTCCTGGAAACAAACTACTTAGTTTTTGGAAACATGGCTCGTTTTGTTTGTTTATTTTGTTTTATAAGTACCACTGTACCTGTGCTTAACTCTTAGATTTTTCTGTTTTGTTTTTATGTAATGCAGGGAGTTGAACCCAGGGCCTCTTGCAGGTTAAGCATATGTATGGCTTAATTTTTTCTTCTTTTTGAAAGTAGGAATCAGTCACCTACATTTTTTTATTGTAAATGTGAATTAGCTTACTATTTTGTTGCTAATGACTTTTTTCTACAACTCAGATCTTCAAGATTTTTGTATAAATTTGAAGGTATAGACAATACAAAATGCTTTGTACTTTTATGGCCATAGTTATGATAATAAAATTATAGAATTTTTAATTTAAGCAATACTTTATTAGTGATTTATATGCATTCGTGCTCTCAGTATGGCTAATATGTAGTAATGAGTAACAAAATACTGTACTTTTTCTTTGTTTCATTTATAACTTTCCTGTATTTTAAAGTGTCAATAAATCAAGGAGTTTCATGATAGTACTTAGTAGTGCTAAGTAAATGTTTGTACTTTTAAATTTGAGATATAGAACTTGAGAGAACAGGTGGATAATTGAGTTGTTTTTAATGTTACATTTGATTTGATTTGATTTGATTTGATTTGATTTGATTTGATTGATTGGTTAAGACAGGGTCTTGCAGTGTAGCCCAGGCTGACCTCAAACTCATGACAATCCTGCCTCGACCGCCCAAGTGCTGGTATTACAAGCATGCTCCACCACGCCCAGCTTCATTTAATACAATTTAAAAATCTATGTGAATGTATTCACTTGGCATTGCATATGAGTGTATGTGGAGTCATCAGGGCATAAAATACAGATTCAGAAGTTGCTATTAGTATTGAAGCAATAAAAATATAATAGAAGGCTGGAAACTTCATCTGGTTTAGAAAAAAGAAATCTCTTAAATATTAAATAACTTGAATAGAAACTCATCACTAACAAAATTAAGATTGAGTTACTGGCTCCTTCTTTATATTTAGTATTCTTCTTGAATAACTATTTGATATTTAAGATTATATAAATTAGATATCTTTTAAGAAAAAAAAAACGAGAAAATAGCTGTGAATGGAATGCTTTTTACCTGGAAGACACCATTTATTACTTAACACTTTTTAGTACCTTCTATATGTAACATGGATAGATCTGTTACTGCCCCACTCCATTTTCCCAGCCAAGTGAATCTGTGCTTCCACAATAATATGCAGTTTCTTTTATTACAGCATTATTATGTGGCATTAGCTTTGTTTTTTTGGTTTTGGTTTTGATTTTAGTACTGAGGATTGAACCCAGTATCTTAACACCGAGCTACATCCCTAGCCATTTAAAAACAATTTTTAAAAAAAAATTTTGAGACAGAGTCTCACTAAGTTGCTCAGTTGCCAAGGCTGGGCCTGAACTTAACTATTGTTTTGCCTCAGCCTCCCAGAGTGTTGGGATTACAGGCCTATGCTACCAGGACAAGTAGTTTGATTAGGTTTTGATTCCACAGTTGAGTAAATCTGTCTTATTCTCAGAGCATTAGCTTAATGCTTGGCATGTGCTAAATACTCAAGTATTTTTTTCTAAAATTTTATTATGAAAAATTTCAAATTTAACAAAAAATTGTAAGAATTGTATAGTGAACACCTTTGTGTACATTCACTCAATATTTAATTAGTGATTGAAATTACTTTCTTGTGTTTGTCAAATTTCTATCCCTTTTTCAGGTTGAGAGATAATGTGTAATCCTTTGATTTTATGCTTTATTTTATTCTGTATGGGTACTAACTTTAGACATAAGTCATTTTAACTGTTGAAATTGTTGCATTGTGGTGAAGAAAATAATTGTGTGTATTCTTGGTCTGTGATATCAGCTGTAGGAATCATTTCTTAGTCCTTTTTTTTTTTTGGTCTATTTGAGATGGGGTTTCACTATGCAGTATAGGCTGGCCTTGAACTTACTTTGTAGCCCAGGCCAGCCTCAGACAGCAGTTCTCGTCTCAGCCTCCCGAGTGCTGGGATTATAGCTGTGCATTGCCACATCTGGCCCTCAGTCCCATTTTGTTTAATAATCAACCACTTGAAACAGGCTCCAAAGTTTTTTAAGGCCATGAATCCCATTGAAAATCTGATGAAAGCTATGGACCAGTGATGGTGAACCTTTTAGAGCTTTCAACTATAACAAACATCTTGCTGGGGCACGCGTACCATAGGTTCACTACCACTGCTGTAGACTCTCTGCTCAGAAAAATGTACATATTCAAATGCCCATACTCACAAGAGACATTGGTTTTAAGAATTTTTGTGTTATTTAGGATTTTATGCCTTAATGTAAAGTGGTCTAGATTAGGCTATACCAGTGATGGCAAACCTTTTAGAGACAAGTATCCAAAACCTATGCATTTATTGCAGAGTGGCAATACTGCACTTAAGCCTGAATACTAAAGTTTTAGTTTAGAAAAAAATCAACTCATACATTAACATCTTTTGTCTTTTTTTTTTTTTTTTTTGCGACACCGGGGATCCAACTCACAACCTCGCACCTGCAAGGCAGGTGCTTAAGCCACCGAGCCAAACTCCCAGCCCTAGTTTTTTCAGGCAGGGTTGCACTACGTAGTTCAGGCCATCCTTGCGCTCACGTTGTAGCCCAAGCCGGCCTTGAACTCACAACGCTCCTCCTACGTCAGCCTCCCAAGTGCTGGAGTTAAAGGCATGTGCCACCATGTCCGGCAACATCTTTTGCTTTAAAAGAAAAGTAACAGGCGTGCTATAGGTTTGTCACCACTGGGCTGTATGCTAGAATTATTAATGTAAGCTACATGTGTAATTTTTTTTGTTTGTTTTTTTTGAGACAAGGTCTCACTATGTAATGCAAGCTGGCCTTGAATTCGCTTATGTAGCCCAAGGTGGCCTCAAGCTCATGGTGATCCTCCTGCCTCAGCCTCCTGAGTGTTGGGATTAGAGGTGTGCACTACCATGCCTGGCTACACATGTAATTTAATCATTTTTAGTAGTTATAAACACACACAAATATTTTACATTTTTAAATTGTTTTTGTCCATTATGTAACTTAAATTTCATCATTTGTCAATTTGTTCTAGCCACATAACCCTTTCTCAGTAGCCACATGTGGCTACAGACTTCTGTTTCTGACATTATAGTCCCAGATTGTTATTTCAGTTTTACGTTTGTTGGATATTTTTTCATAATTCATAAGGTTCATTACCACTGAATTTTGTCTTTATTCATTTCTCTTTTAGTAAATTACTGTTTGAAAATAGAACTTATTAAAATGATACGTAAAATAAAAATAATCTCTGAGGGAAGATTTTGCTAACGATTTTATGAACAGAGAATATGAACTTTGCATTATGTATTTTGGCTCTCCCCAGTCTTTTTTGCTTACTCCCGAGTTTTAGATAAGCTTTATATAGTTCAAAGTTGTCAGAAAGTGCTCTGTGAGTAAGAGTGGTTTAACTTTACTGACCACATTTATTTGGAAGAAAATTTTTACTGTACCTACACATTATTTCTGTTGTTAATCTATTTGTTAATTTGGCATATTATTTAGAAATCACACATATGAAATGCCAGTATTTGAGAACTATTTTTTCTAGTACTTAAGTTTTTTTTTTTTTTTTGTGGTACCGGGGATCAGATTCATGACCTCAAGCTTGCCAGGCAGGTGCTTAGCTGCTAAGCCAAATTCCCAGCCTTACTTAAGATATTTTAAAGGAGCCAGGTGTGGTGGTGCATGCCTTTAATACCAGCATTTAGGAGGCTCAGGCAGGTGGATTGTTATGAGTTCAAGGCTGGCTTGGGCTACATTGTGAGCAAGGCCATCCTGAACTACATAGTATGACCCTGCCTTGAAAAAACTAGGGCCGGGAGTTTGGCTCAGTGGCTTAAGCGCCTGCCTGGCAGGTGCAAAGTTGTGAGTTTGATCCCTGGTACTGACAAAAAAAGATCTTAAAGGAATAAATTATACATCTTGGTGACAGAGAGCAAATGAATATACAATTCAAATTGTCATGCTTTTTTCTGGTGTTCTTAAGGAAATCTATCCACATTTTGCATATTTTAATATGCAGATTGTTACTTTGATTATTTGCTACTTAACTGGATAGAGGGAACATTGGGCATTGAGTCTTAATGTTAGCAATGATTATTTTGTTGTTGAATTTTGTAGTTCTGAGAACTGAACCCAGGGCCTTACATGTGCTAGGCAAGTGTTATACCCCTGAGCTACATCCCCAACCCCTTTAAAATTTTTTTGAAATGAATGTCTCACAAAGTGCCAGCTCTGGCCTCAAACTTGTGATCTTCATGTGTTAGCATCCTAAATAGCTGAGATAATAGATGTGTGCTTCCACGCCTGTCTAGTACTTTTGTAAAGTTTAAAAAATTTAATTGTACAGAAGTCATTTATATGTATTAAATATGCATATAATTGTTATTATGTTTTGATATATTGTGGAATTGCTAAGCTATTTAACATATGCATTACCTCATATATTTATTTTTTTGTTGTGAGAATACTTAAAATGTATTCTTTTAGCAATTTTCCAGTCTGTGCTTATTTTTGTTCTTGTTACTATTATCATAAAACTTGTTGTTTTTTATTATAGGGAAATCCATGGTGCACCTTCCAACTTAAGTCCTAGCCATCTGGATTCAAAGCATGTGTATTACGTAGATGTTAATGAAGAAAAAGCTGAGAGTGGGAACCGGTTAATAAGCAGTCGAGAACAACAGGATATACGTTGCTGTGATTTTGAGAGCTCCCAGTCATCTGTAATCAATGATACGGTTGTTAGGTTTTTAAATGATCGACCAGCAATTGATGCATTGCACAATTCTGAATGTTTGATTAAGACGGGAGAAATGCCTAATAGAGTAAAAGGAAATGAGAACAGTTCAAAGCCTTCTGTGAATAACGTGGGCCATTCTGTTGATGCAAAAGTGTTACAGCTAAGTGATTCTTCTCCATCCTCTACTAGTACTTCTAATTCCCAAAGATTAGATATTTTAAAGCGGCGGCAACATGATGTCAAACTGGAAAAACTTAAGGAGCGAATTAGAAAACAGTGGGAACACTCAGAAGAAATGAATGGCCGGGGCCAGAATCTGGGTCATATTGACCATCCAGTATTGGTTGTTAATGTTGATAGCTCAGTGACAGCAAAAGTCAGGAAAGTGGCAACAGCACCACCTGCTCCAACATATAAAGGTTTGTAATTAGTTTTTTGTATTTTTCTGTCTTCTTGTTTCCCTTTTTACCCCTATTTGAATGGATGGTCATCTTCAGACCAGAACGTGATTCTCAAACTAGCTGCATAAGAAATCATTTTAGGATAGAAGTTAAAAATGCAGATTTCAGCCAGACATGGTGATATGCTCCTATAATCATAGCACTCAGGAAGTGGAGGCAGGAGGATGGTAGTGAATTTGAGGCCAGCCTAGGCTACAGAGTGAAGAGAAGGCCAGCCTGAGTTATACAGTGAGACCATTTCTTTAAAAACAAATGAACAAACAAAAAAGCAGATTTCTAGATCTTTCATTAGAATCTGGGAATGGGATCTAGAAATAGAATTTTTAATAAGTCCCCTAGGAGATTCTTATAGGTTGAGATGTATTATGTGAACTTTTAATAAGGGGTACAGATAGACCATAAGAGTTAGTACCACTTTCAGAGAACTGAAAGAATTTTTTTTCTTTTTTTGAGATAGAGTCTCAATGTGTAGTTTAGGCTGTTCTTGAACTCACTATGTAGCCCATGCTACCCTCAAACTTGAAGCAATCCTCTTGCCTCATCCTCCAAAGTGGTGGGATTATAGGCATGTACCGCCATACCTGGCTTTTGAATTGAAAGGATATTGCTCTTGATTCTAGCAGCATGTTTTGATTAGTAGGTATTCTTTCAGAAGTAATTTAAGAGATAAATGAGTCATTTTCCAGTGAGTATTTGCATACGTAGTATTTTTGCACTAACATTTACCCAATTGCCATTTTAACCTATGAGTTTTAATGCAAATGGTTTTCTTCCCATATTTAAGAAAAAATGTTTAAGTCAATTTATACAAACATTGATAGATTTTCATTGAGAAAGTGTTTTTCAAAGCTAAGCTTTTTGGCCTACTCAAGTTTTTTGTATGTGGTGATTTTTTAGGGATTCTATGTTTCAGTTTTTATGTTTATAGTCCTTATTTTCATGGTGATCTATGTAAAATTTTTAATGAAGAGTCGATTTCTTGATTAGTTTATGCCAGACTTTTGTCATTAAATTTCTACTTTTGTGGTCTTTAATGGGTGATTTTTTCAGGTTCAGAGTAAAATAATGTAAAATTTGTTTCTTCTGTTAATTTTAAGAGTTTAAAATACTTTTTGTTATTGTGCATTTTGTTTATATTTCTCTATAAGTGATTTTTTTTCTGACACATTTTGCAGTTTTTGTGGTCCTAAGGTGTCTGTAATGTACTCTGTGAAGCAGATCTCCATATGTATGATTTTGGTAATCATCACATTTATTTTGTATTGCTTACTATATTTTGCTAGTGAATTTTATTCTAGCTAATGTGTGATAAACGTGAGCAAATTCACTAGAATACTAAAGAGTTGCTCTGTTGTCTGTGGTTGGTCTAATGTATTATTGATTAAAATTTTTTCATGTTCTATATGAAATAGTCCTTTGTGTACCATACGCACATTATCAGCAAAGCAGATAGCAAATGGTGGGGTCAAAATATCCTTGTTGCTTCTAAAATAGTGATTACCTCAAATCTTTGCTGTACTCACTGAGTACAGATTATATATTTAATGGTTATTTATTCTTTAAGCCAAAGTCATGAAATGCTAAAGTTTATTCCACCAATGCAGTTAAGATGGATGATTCTTTTTTACTTTAATTTATTGACTTATTTTAAGATTTTTTGTTAGTACATGTTTTCAGAACATAATGATTATGGTCATGGGGAGTTGATACATGTACGTAACATATCTTAATTCTTTTTCATTCCTTTCCCCCTGCTCTGTCTCTTTTTCCCCCTTCCTTTTACAAAAGATCTACTTTCCTGTTTCCTATTATCTTTAAAATTTTTTTAAATTTTTATTAGTATGTGTTTAGAGTATATAATGGTTAGTCACCATGGGCAGTTGGTATATCTATGTAACACATTGTAATTTTTTTTTTATCCCCTGCTATTTGGCTTCCTTCATCTCGTGGTGGTCTTCTCTATTGCAAAAGATCTATCTCCCTGATTCCTGTTACCTTTTATTTTACTCTTTATTTATATTTTGGATTTCTCATATAAAAGAAATCTTGAACTATGTAAGCATGATTAACATTAACATTTCCAAAGAAGCATCCATTTTCCTGCAGAAGACTCAAATTTATCCTTAATGGCAGAGTAGTACTTCATGGTGTATAAATACCATATTTTCTTTAGCCATTCATTTGTCGGTATACATGTAAGCTCCAAGATTTAGCTATTGTGAGTTATGCAGTTATAAACATGGATATCATGTATCACTGTAATATGATATCTTTAATTCTTTTGGGAGGCTACCTAGAAGGGGAATAACTGGGTTAAGTGGAATTTCTGATTTTAGTTTTATGGGGAATCTCCATAGTGATTTCTGTAGTGGTTGTATTAATTTATGCTCTCACCAGCAGTGGAGAAGGGTTCCTTTTTCCCCATAGACTTGCCAACATTTGTTATTATTTGATTTTTTGTTCATGGCCATTGTTTCTGGAATAAGATGGAATCTTAGTGTTGTTTTAATTTGAATTTCTCTAATGAGCAGAGATACTGAACATTTTTCATGTATTTATTGGCCATTTGTACTTCTTTTGAAGTGTCCATTTCAGTTGCCTATTTTTTGATTGAATCTTTAAATTGGGGTGGGGTCTGGTTTTTTCTTTAGTTCTTTATATATACTAGATATTAGTCTTCTGTCCAAGAAGAAGCTGGCAAAAATTTCATTCCATTCAGTAGTTCATCTCTTTGTTGCTTGTATCCTTCGCTGTAAAGAAGCTTTTTAATTTGATATACTCACATTTGTTGATTCTTGATGACTTCTTGTGAAATTTGGATCCTGTTCAGAAAGTCTTTGCCTATGCCTATGACTTCAAGAGTTTTACATATATTATCTTGCAGCAGATTGTTTCTGTTTTAGTTTTTTTTTGTTGTTATTTTTATAGGATAAAACCTATCAAAACAAAACAATGTAAGTGATACAGGACTTCAAAATAAGATAATAGGAAATCAACAGTGGTTACTATAATGCTTCTTGTTGTCTTCAAAATAACTGCCCATACCCTTAGACATAGTAAAAATCAAACAAAACAACAGACTAGAACCAATAAAAACAAAACAGTGAACACAATAAAGGACTTCAAAACAAGATAATAGTAAATCCAAAATGGCTACCAAAATATATCTTGTTATCTTTGAAATAGCTGCACATGCCTTTAGGTATAACAAAATCAAACAGGACAAAACAGAATAAAACCCAAAGCAACAAAATAATGAAAATGATACAGTACTTCAAAACAAGACAATAGAGAATCAACAATGGCTGCCACCTTCAGAAGGAGATTGCCCCTAGATGCTCCATTGCGAATTGCTATCCTGTTAATAGATGATCTGACTACTGTCTTTAGGCCTGCAAAGCCAGCATTAAGTTATATTTTACCTCAGTAGCTATCATCGCAGCCTGTATTTCTCTGGATCAGCTGGTCTCTTACAGCAGTGGGGGTGGGAGTGGGGGTTGGCGTTGGCTCTTCTTGTCTCTCAGCTTAGGTGCCAGAATGGGATGGCATCTGGTTTTCCCCCAGTGGCCTCCGCATGGCACCGACTTGCAGGGAGGGCTTGCTTCTTGTTGCTTCTGTTTTAATATTTAGATCTTTGAACTGTTTTTCTTTCTTTCTTTCTTTTTTTTTTTTTTTTTTGGTACTGGGGATCGAACTCACAACCTTGTGTTTGCTAGGCAGGTGCTTGTGCTGCTGAGCTTAATGCCTGGCCCTTCTTTGAACTGTTTTGATTTTCATTTAGTACACGGTGAGAGAGGTGGGTCTAGATTCAATTTTCTTCATGTGAGTAGCCACTTTTCCCAGCACCATTTGTTAAAGAGGCTGTCTTCCAGCATATATGTTTTGGACCCTTTATCAAAGATTAGATGGCTGAATGTACCTTGGGTTGTTATTACATCCTCTGTTTTCTTTCACTGATCCACATGTTCCATGTGTGTTAGTACTATGCTGTATTTATCATTGTAGGTTTGTAATGTAATTTGAAATATAGGATTGTGATGCCTCCTGCTTTGCTCTTGTTGCCCAGTGTTGCTTTTGCTTTTCCGGGTCTGTTCTGGTTCCATATGAACTTTAAGATTGTTTTCTCTAGTTATGTGAGGAGTACTGCTGGTATTTTTATTGAGATTGCATTAAATCTATCTGTCAATTTTGGGAGTATGGCCATTTTGACAGTATTGCCTATCCAGGAACAGGGAGTATCTTTCCATTTTCTGATGTCTTCTTTGATCTCCTTTTCAGTTTTTATTGCAGAGGTCTTTTACTTCCTTAGGTCAATTCCTAAGAACTTCACTTTTCTTGATGCTTTGTGAATGCAAGTTTTCCCAGTTTCTTTCTTGGGTAGTTCGTTATTACCATACAGGCATGTTACTGATTTTTGTGTGCTAATTTTTATCTTGTTGGAAAATTTAATTATTCTAGGCATCTTTCAATGGAATTTTTTGGATATTCTATGGAGAGGATCATATCATCTGTAAATGATGATTTGACTTGTTTCCCTGTGTGTTTCTTTTGTTTCTTTCTCGTATCTAATTAATTACTCTGGCTAATGTTTCAAGTTCTATATTGAACAGAACTGGTGATAGTAGACATCCTTGTCTTGTTCCTGCTTTTAGAGGGAAAGCTTTCAACTTTTCTTCATTTAATATGATGTTGGTAGTTGGTTTGTCATAAGTAGCTTAAATCAGATTAAGATAAAATTTTTCTAAATCTATTTTCTTCAGGGTTTTTGTCATGAATGGCTGGATGTTACATTTTGTTATAGGGTTTCTCATGCCTGTTTAGATGACCCTGTAATTTTTATCCTTGCTTCTGTTTATATCACATAAACATTTATTAATTTCCATATGTTGAACCATCCTTGCATCCCTTGGATGAAATTCTACTTGGTCATGATGTATGAAGATGGAACTCATGTTTTATTTAGTAATTTACCTAAAAGTTAGACCAGTTGGTGGCTGGGTTTTTCATATTACTTTGTTTTGTTTTGTCTTGTTTTTTTGATGACAGGGTCTCACCATGCAGTTCAGGCTGACCTTTTTAAGCTCACTCTGTAGCCCAGGTTGGCCTTGAACTCTTGGTGATGCTCCTGCCTCAGCCTCCCTAGTGCTGAAATTACAGCTGTGCACTCCCACTCCTGACTCCATATTCATTTTTATTGTTATTATTTTTAAAAGACTAGTTTCCAAACTAAAGTATTTTATAAATACAACTTTTAGGGGTTACTTTATGAAATCTAGCAAACATTTAAGAAATCATTATGTGGCGTACGCCTTTAATCCCAGCACTCGGAGGCTGAAGTAGGTGGAGCGTTGTGAGTTTGAGGCCGACTTGGGCTACAAAGTGAGCAGGGCCGGCCTGAACTACATAGTGTGACCCTGCCTCCAAAAAAATAGGGCCAGGAGTTTGGCTCAGTAGCTTAAGCGCCTGCCTGGCAGGCTGAGGTTGTGAGTTCGATCTCTGGTACCAGGAGAAAAAATTATGGAAAATGGTTTCCAGTATCCTGATTGATAGATTTTTTTCCCCTCAACGATAAGTTCTTGAGCTGTCCTTTTGGCAATATAAATGAGAAGCACTTTAAAACAGGCTGGGCTTGATGGCACATGCTTGTAATCCCAGCACTAGCAAGGCTGAGGCAGGAGGATCACTGCAAGTTTGAGGCCAGCCTAGGATACATAGTGAATTCAAGGCCAGTCTGAACTATGTAGCAAGACCCAGTCTCAAAAAAATCAAGAGAAAAAACAACAAAACCAACCAAAAAACTATTGTCTTCCAAAGTGGCATTTAAATTTCATCCCATTTCATTTCATTTTTAAAAATTTCATTTAATACATAATAAATTTACTTGGTTCGTAATTCAAAAGATAAAAAGCATGTATAGTACCGTGAAAAGCTTTGTCACTCTTGTGCTGTGACCCACCTGATTCTCTTTCTAGAGGTTACTTGTATTAACAGTTTATGTATCTTCCACAGCAGCTTGTGTTTTATGTATTTTCTCTCTTTTTATAGACTTTTTAGCATAATAAACTCACTCTTTACCTTGTTTTCTAAAAATTGTTTAGTTATTAAAAAAGAGACATGGGAAGTCTTCTCTGATTCTGTGTAGATAATTCAAAGTGGCGAACACAAACAGTGCTAATGTGATTCTTGTACTGTGTTGTACTTGTCTGTGTATCATTTTCTTTCTGATGTAAATGCTAGTGTAGCTAGAGGGCCTATCTTGGTCATTCTTATTTTATCTCAAAGTCTAGAACAATGTCATGGACACGATTAAGTACATATTCTGCATATTCAGTTAGAAAAAAATTTGGACAAAGAAGTGGAAATAAAGACTTAGAAATAAAGGGAAACAGATGTATATATGATACTGTTTTTAAAGTTACATATAGGTGAAGATGTGAGTACAAAGAAAGGCTTTCATAGCAATAAAAGTTTTCTAATAAAGGGAGGAAAATATAAAGCCAAAATCTGAAACTCTGTAAGTGCTAACAGTGACATCAGAGAATTCCACATCTGACCTCATGTGACAGATTACAGTCCAAATGAAGGTGCACAACCATTTATTCAGAGTCTATGAAGGAAAAAAGGTCTCATTTCCCTTCAGCGATAATACATCTTATCATACATCCCCAGATTTTCTCACTTAACCATCCCTACAAAGGATAATAAATGGCATTATTGGAGGCCTGACTCCCCATCTCCCATGGTGGTTTTCCTGCAGTGTCCTGCATAGGGCCGAGACCTATGTGTATTATTTAGTTTTTGCTTATTCTTTGCTCTGTGTTGCAGGGGTATTGGTGGATGTGTAAAAAAGGCCTGCAGATACCTTTGTAGGTAAAAGTTGTAAGAAAAGAAAGAATCGTGTTTGTTTGTCAGTAGCCTGGAAAGTCAAGCTAGATAGCAGTGTGTGAAATGTCTTGTGGAAGAACATAGTGCTGGAATGACCACCATATATGACCTGAAAAAAATGAATGATAAACTGTTGAAGTTTTGTGCTGAAAAGAATGAGCAGAAGTAAATGAAAAATAGGAAAATACTGCATAAAGATATTCATTGTATTTTAGAGTTAATCCTGTTAGCATTGCAGTGAAAACATACTGCTTAATGATATGCTGAGTCAAATGGCCAAATATCTATCACAATGAACTGAAATTGAAGGACACTGAATATTTAAGAGGCTGGTCACAGAAATTTAAGAGAAGATACAGCATTAAATTTTTAAAGATTTGTAGCAATGAAACATCTGGCAATCACAGAGCAGGAGAGAAATTCATTGATTAATTTGTCAGGTTCATTGCTGATGAAAATCTGATGCCAGTACAGGTCTGTAGTACTGATCAAATATCACTATTTTGGTGTACCTGCACCAGAAATACACTGATTATAGCTGATAAGACAGCTGCTGCAGGATTTAAAGATGCCAAGGACAAAGTAACTGCTGGGATGCACAAATACAGTACAACAGGCACATACTAAGTGTAAAATTGCTGTGATAGGCAAAAGCTTATATCCTCACTGTATTTAAGGAGTGAATTTCTTACTAATGTATAATGGTGCTACTAAAAAGGTGTGGATTATGAGGGACATCTTTTCTGATTGGTTTCATAAACACTTGTATTTGAATTCAATGATGACTGCAAAGTATTTTTATTTCTCGACAACTGCTTTGCTCATCCTCCTCCATCAGAAATTCCATCAAAAATAATATTTATGGGCTGGGAGTTAGCTCAGTGGTAGAGCACTTGCCTAGCATGCATGAAGCCCTGAATTCAGTCCCCAAGCAACTGATCAATAACAGCTGACAAAAACAATGTTTATGCTATGTACGTTTCCCCCAGATCTGGCATCATTAATTCAGCCATGTGACTAGGGTGTCCACAGAGCACTAGAAAGTAAATTAAAAAAACAATTTCTTGAGCAGCATGCTAGCAGAAGTGAACAGAAGTGTGGGTGTAGAAAGTTTTCAAAAGGAATTTAACATGAAGGATGCCATATATGCTGTTGCTACTAGTTGGAACTCAGTTACTAAGTGTACAGTTGTGCGTGCTTGGCACAACCACTGGTCTATGAAGTGATCAGGAATTGTAATGAACGAGGTGGGGAATTTGAAGGATTCTGTATGTCAAGAGAAAAAAAAAGATGTCTGACATCCTTACATATGCAAAAAATGTACCTTCAGAGTCTGTTGGTAACCTGGAAAACGTAGATATTGAAGAGGTTCTTATTTTTGTTTTTTTTTTTTTTGGCATTTGTTTTGTGTTTTGTTTTATTTTGTTTTGTTTAGCCAGAGTCTAGTGTGTAGCCTAGGTTGGCCTGAAACTGTCAAACTCTTAGTAATCCTCCTGCCTCAATCTCCTGAATGCTGAGATTATAGGTACATACCACTGCACCTGGCTGGAAAAGTTTTTAATATCAGTAATTACCAATGACCAACAGCTGAAATGAATCGGAATCAAGGTGATAGTGATAGTCATGCCATTGAAGGTGATGTTAACACTGCAGCTGTAGAAAAAGATGCCTACACATGACCTAGTGAACATGTGTGATGAGCTTATTGAAAGATTTTAGAGTGTTTGTAACAGAACAAGAAACCATGTCAGTTTCTAAAATCTGAAATTTCTAGGATAAAAGTGGTTGCTGAAGAGGCAGGTAACTTTGGAGAAAACATTTTAACAGGGTCTTGCTGTGTAGTCCAGGCTGGCCTCGAAATCACAGCAGTCCTCTTTCATGCTGATACAAGGTATGTACCACCATGATCTAGAAAACGTTTTTAAAAAGCCATCTATGTGAGTGCTTCCTCATTCCTAGAGGATCCACTTACTGGTTCCTAAAGTGCTCCTGGTATTTCTTCTCACCAAAAAAATAAATACAGTGTAGTAACTTTTTAATCAAAACAGAGCATCATAGGTGGACTAAAAGCTGCTGTTGCTGTTTAACAGTTGATGCAGATTCTGTTTATTCTTCCATGTTGCTTAGTTACCCCAAACACTATTTTTTCATTGTATTAATGACATGTCAGGTTTGTTTTTTCTTTACAGTACCAGGGATTGAACCCAGAAGGTACAGAGCTACAGCCTCAGCTATTTTTATAACACCTTTTTTGGGGGTACCAGAGATTGAACTCACGACCTCACATTTGCAACACCCTCAGCTCTTTTTAAAATTTTGTTTTTGAGATAAGGTCTCTATCAATTGCCTATTGTTTTAACTATGATTTTTTTATTTAAACAGAAGAAAAGTAAGAAAATAAAGTAAAAAAATTTCACAACAAGCCAATAGGAGATTAACAATAATCAGCACATTGCATATTGTTATATTCACAGCAGTTGTTTAGGGTATAAGATATAGACATGAAACATTGTCCAGAAAATTATTAGCACAAAACTTTCACCTCAGTTAATCAAGAGAAGCCAGCTATATGACTATCTTTTTTTGTTATGATTGCTCTATTATTTTCAAATAAACATTTTGCATTAAAAATGAAATCTGAAGATGACCCTGTGAAAACTTTTCACTCAAAATTCTTTTTCTTTAACTGTCTTAACTAATTTTTCATATACATAGATTTTCTTTCAGTTCATCACACAAGTGCAGCAATGCGATGGTTACATACGTGTGACTTACTTAGTTCACTGAGAAGTATATTTTCAGTGCTCATCCAAGCTCGGCATGGTGGCACACGCTTTTAATCCCAGCACTAGAGAGGCCGACGTAGGAGAAGTGGTGTGAGTTTGAGGTTGGCTTGGGCTACAGCACGAGTGCACGGCTGGCCTGAGCTACATAGCGCAACCCTGCCTCAAAAAACTACGCCTGGGAGTTTGGCTCAATGGCGTAAGCACCTGTCTGGCAGGCGCGACGTTGTGAGTTCGATCGCCGGTCCTGGAAAAAAAAATCAATGCTCATCCATTTAACAGTGAAAATGTCTAGTTTGTCATTCTTTATAGCTGAGTAGTATTACATTTTATAGAAATACCACATCTTTTTTGTTCATTCCTCAGTCGAGGGACATTTAGGTTGTTTCCAAGATCTAGCTATTATGAACTGGGCAGCTACAAACATAGGTGCACACATATCGCTGTGGTAGGATGTTTTTAATTCTTTTGGGAAGATACCCAGAAGGGGAATAGCTGGGTCAAATGGGACCTCCAATCCTAGGTTTTTGAGAAATCTCCACACTGACTTCCACAGTGGTTGCACCAGTCTGCATTCCACCAACAGTGGAGAAGTGTTCCTCTTTGTTCACAGCCCCTCCAGCATTCATTTGTTATTGGTTGACTTCTCAATACTAGCCATTTTTTCTGGGATGAGGTGGAATCTCAGTGTTACTTTCATTTGCATCTCTCGAATGACCAGTGCTGTTGAACAT
Organism: Dasyprocta punctata; assembly: GCA_004363535.1. Lineage (NCBI taxonomy): Eukaryota > Metazoa > Chordata > Mammalia > Rodentia > Dasyproctidae > Dasyprocta > Dasyprocta punctata. The sequence goes on along the minus strand of RJWM01000172.1, from coordinate 228,501 downwards.
TTTTTCACGTATTTATTTGCTGTTTGTACTTCTTCATCTGAGAAGTGTGTGTTCATTTCAGATGCTCATTTTTGTATTGGATCTTTAAATCTTGGAGGACTAATTTTTTTAAGTTCTTTATATGTTCTTGATAGTAATCCTTTATCTGAGGGACAGCTGGTAAACATTTTCTCCCAGATTGTGGGTGGTCTCTTCACACTGTTGGTGGTTTCTCTTGCTGTGCAAAAGCTTTTTCAATAGGATGAGATCCCATTTGTTGATTCTTTGCGATAGTTCCCATGCAGTCTGGCTTTTATTCATAAAGTCTTTGCCTACACCAATGTCTTCAAGAGTTTTACCTACTCTATCTTCCAGCAGATTTAATGTTTCTGTTTTAATATTGAGATCTTTAATCCATTCAGATTTTAACTTAGTGCATGGTGAAAGATATGCATCTAGTCTTAATCTTCGGCATGTGGAAAGCCAGTTTTTCCAACACCATTTATTAAAAAGGCTATCTCTCTTCCAGTGAATGTGTTTGGCACCTTTGTCAAAGATAAGGTAACTTAGTGTGTCTGGAGTTGTTTCTGGATCTTCTAATCTATTCCATTGATCTTTGGGTCTGTTTTTTTTTGCCAGTACCACACTGTTTTATCACAGTAGCTTTATAGTATAATTTCAGGTCAGGAATTGTGATGCCCCCTGTCTTGTCTTTGTTGCCCAGGATGGCCTTTGCTCTTCTAGGTCTCCTGTTCCAGATGAATTTTAGGATTTTTTTCTCTAATTCTATATGTTATTGGAATTTTGATTGGGATTGCATTGAATCTGTATAACAGTTTTGGGAGTATGGCCATCTTCACTATATTGATTCTTCCTACCCAAGAGCATGGGATATCTCTCCATCTTCTAATGTCCTCTCTCCTTTTTCAGAGTACTATAGTTTTCAGTATAGAGGTCTTTTACATCTTTCATTAGACTGATTCCTAAATATTTAATTTTTTGGATGCTATTGTAAAAGGTATTGTTTCCCTAATTTTTCTCTCAGTGGATTGTTATTTGTGTACAAGAATGCTATTGAATTTTGAGTGTTGACTTTGTAACCGGCTAAATTGCTAAATCTGCTTATTAACTCTAGAAGTCTTTTGATGACATTTTTGGGATCTTCTAGGTGGAGTATTGTCTTAGTTACTTTTCGCTCCTTGCTGAGACAAAATATCTGACACCCAAAACGAGGGAAGGAAAGGTTTATTTGCCTTACAGTTCTTGGAGGTTTCAGTCCATAATCAGCTGGCTCCAAGATAGGGTGGCATGGCACTGGGGCAGAGCTTCAAGGCAGCAGCCGAGCAAAAGCAGCCAGAGTAAAAGGGGGCAAGAGCAAGCCTCTTCTCCCTTATATTGTACACAGGACACCCACCTTTTCAGGGTGGGTGTAGCATTCATAAATCTCCTTGCCTTCCTTTGCACAGGATGAGGATATTTACAAAGAACCCTGGTTCCCTGCTGAGTCTCTCAGTTAAACTTCTCAACTTCTCAAGTTGACACAGTGTATCAACCATAACTAGTATCATAACATCTGCAAATAATGCTAGTTTAACCTCTTCCTTTCCTATCTTTATTCCTTTTATTTCTTTCTCTTGTCTAATTGCTATGGCTAAAGTTTCCAGAACTATGTTGAATAAGAGTGGAGAGACTGGACATCCTTGTCTTATTCCTGATTTTAGAGTGAAAGCTTTCAGTTTTTGTCCATTTAGTATGATGTTGGCTGTCGGTTTGTCACAGGTACCTTTTATCAGATTGAGATAAAGACCATCTATTCCAATTTTCTGTAGAGTTTTTATCATAAATGGGTGCTGGACTTGGTCAAAATCTTTTTCTGCATCTATTGAGATAATATGGCTTTTATCCTTGGCTTTGTTAATATGATGTATTAATTACATTTATGAATTTACATATGTTGAACCATCCCTGCATCTCTGGGATGAATCCCACTTGATCATGTTGTACAATCTTTTTGATGATTTGCTGCAGTCTATTTACCAGTTTTTTTTTTAAAGATAGTAAAATCCAACAAAACATAACAGAACAAAGTCAATCAAAACAAAACAGTAGAACTTGTACAGAACTTCAAAGCAAGATTCTAGGAAAACAATAGCTACTGTAGTATATCTTGTTATCTTCACAGTAGTTGATCATTCCATCAGGTATAGTAAAAGCAAACCAAAAACAAAACAGAATAAAACCAATAAAACAATATGAAATAAAGCAAAAAAAAAAAAATCAGAATAAAGCAAAACAGTGAGAACAATATTGGGCCTCAAAGACAAGACAGAAGAGAATCCCCCATATTTGTCACATTGCATACTGTCATCTTCCCAAGAGATGTTCAGACTGCCAGCCCCAGGCCTGCAAAATCAATTGAACAATACAATCATTTAGTTGTTTCATATAACTTAGTTACTCTCAACCTAACCAGTCCTCTGAACCAGCAGATTGCTTACGGGGGTGGGTGGGGTGGGTGGTGTCTTTGATTCTTAGCTGCACGTTGGTAGGCTTACAGGAGGCACATATCTTTCTCTTCCTGGAGTCTGCACTGGTCGCGCACCACTCACCAGGAAGGCAGGCTAGTTGTCTTCTGGTTCGGACCTCCCTGACCCATGTGGCTGGTTCTCGGGAGGCACATCTTTCTCTTCCTAGAGTCCACGCTGGTCATGCGCTCTGTTTGCCAGTATCTTATTAAGGATTTTTGCATCAATGTTTATTAGGGAGATTGGCCTGTAATTCTCTTTCTTAGTTGAATCGTTCTCCTCCGGTTTTGGAATCAGAGTAATGCTTGCTTCCAAAAATGAATTTGGGAGTATTGCTTCCTTTTCAATTTCATTAAAAAGTTTGAGAAGTAGTAGTATTAGGTCCTCACTAAATTCCTTGTAGAATTCAGCAGTGAATCTATCAGGACCTGGGCTTTTCTTCATTGATAGGTTTTTAATTGCATCTTTAACTTCATTTATTGATATTGGGTTGTTTAGGATTTTTATATCATCTTGATTCAACTTTGGTGATTCATATTTATCTAGGAATCTGTCCATTTCTCCTATATTCTCCATCTTATTAGAATACAAGTTTTCAAAGTAGGTATAGATAATTTTCTGGATTTCTACAGAATCTGTTGTGATTTCATCCTTTTCATTCCTAATTGCATGGATTTGAGTCTGGACTGGCTTTTTTTTTTCAAAAAAAAATTTTTTTTTTTAAATTTTAAACAGGAAAAAGTAAGAGATTACAGTAAAACAGAAGCTTAGACTGGCTTTGAACTTCTGATTTTCCTGCTTCACCTTCCCAAAGTGGGGATTACTGGCATGTGCAGTGTGTCAAATTTTTTCCTGTTAAGTACTCATGTGGAAATATAGACAAGAAAACGCTTGTTCATTGGTATCATATAAATTCAGAGTCAGTAATGATGGTGATGCCAAACAACCACAGGCTTTTCATGAAATGCTGACATCTTTGCTTTCTGATAGTTCAATGTATGCAAACTTTTTTGTGTACAAAATTAAGACTGTTGTATAGAATAACTTCAGACCGTGTATATGCATTGTATATAGAGCATATGAGACAAATGAATTTTCATGTTTAGATTTGAGTTCCATTCCCAAAATATCTTATTATGTATGAATAGATATTTCAAAATGCAAAAAGTCTAAAATCTAAAACACTTTTGGTTCCGAACATTTTGGATAAGGCATACCAAATCTCTAGTACATTTTATCTAGTACCTGTAGAGGACTTTTACCAATTTTGGATTCCTTCCTATTTTTTATATTGATTTAATTCTACAAATATTGGTTACCCATTTCTTGATAAACTAAGCCCATCTTAAAATATAAATACTTATAGTACTTTGGTTATCACGTATATTCATTATTTTATTAGTTTGTAACATAGCACTTAAAATTCATTACTTCTTAAATAGTAGTGATAAATTTGAAGTGGAAAATCAGAATAGTAATTCCTTGAAAATAGCACATGTGTAATGTTTCCTGAAAAACTGAACTTTTTTTTTTTTTTTCGTGATAATGTGTATTGAATCCAGGGCCCTCATATGTGTTAGGCAAGTGCAGTACCGCTGAGATACAACTCTAGGCCCAAACATGTATGTTTTAAATACCACTTTTCACACTTTGGGCAAATTTTGTCTATATGAAGTACAGCTTATCTATTTGTTCAGCCATAGGCAGAAACAGAATTTTTTTTTAAAGGGCACTTAGTGAAACCCTGTCTTAAGATAAAATTTAAACAGACAGGGATAGCAACTAATGTCTGTCTTCAAAGACAGGAAGAATGAGTAGTGTTGTCTTTCTGTTTTTAAGAAGAGTAGTTAAGTCTGAAATCTGTAATTTATGATTGATATCCTTTTATCATTTAATTTAGTGCTTCTCCATTTCTAGTCTTATTCTTCGAATAAATGTATATATTTATTTCACTCATGCTTTTTCTAAATGGTATTTGTGAACAGATTATGTGGTAGCTAATTATGCATTCTTTTAGAAGCTTGAAACTGCTCAACATTAGTTATCAGGGAAATGCAAATCAAAACTACAATGAGATTCTATTGTATGTCTTTTAGAGTGACTATAATAAAAGTGATAATAAATATTGAGGAGAAATCAGAACCTTTATCTTTGTAGGTGATAATATAAAATGGTGTTGTTGCTTTAGAAAAAAATTTAACAGTTTCTCAAAAAATTAGAGTTATCATAATGACTTAGCATTTAATTTCTATATATAATATTCTAGGGAATTGAAAATATGTCCACACAAAAGCTTGTACAAGAATGTCTATAGCACCATTGTTAATAATAGCCCCAAAGTAAAAACTATCCAGACATCCATCAGTGGATCAGTGGATAAACAGAATGTTACATCTATACAGTGAAATATCAGTTGTCACTAAAAAGAAATGAAGTCATGATACATGTTACATGATGATTCAACCTTGAAAACGTACTATGTGAAATAAGCGAGACACAAAAGAGCACATATTGTGCAATTTATGTGAAATGTCCAGAATGGATAAATCTGTAAAGATAAAAGATTAGTAGTTGTCAGGAATGGAGGAGGTCATGTGGGGAGTGACACTTAACAGAGGGTTTCTTTTCATTGCGATGAAATACTCTGGAGTTAGATGATGCTAATAATTGTACAGCTTTGTAAGTATACAAAATAAATAAAATCTGGTGTGTTATACACTTTTAAAAGATTGAAGTTTATAGTATATAAATTATCTCACTTAAAAAATATATACATCTGGGCATGATGGCACATGACTGTGATCCCCATGTCCTGGCAGAGGCAGGTGGACTTCAGTCAAGTTCAAGCCTAACCTGGACAATTTAGTGAAACGCTGTCTGAAAAACAAACAAACAAACAAACAAAAAGCAGCTGGGGATATAGCTCATTGTAAAGGCCCTGGGTCTAATCCCCAGTATGTATCACAAAAAACAAAGAAGAAAAAAGGTACAATAAAGAAAACATACAAAGCAACTTTAATATGAATATTCCATATTGTTGGTATATACTAGGTTTCAACTCTTCAGAGACTAAGATTCGAACACCTGATGGGAAAGTGTGGCAAGAGGCTGAGTTTCAAAATCTGAGTAGAGAACTGTACCAAGACTTGGCACTTCATTTTGCAGGTGAGGGTAGAGTATATGTTTTAAATATCTTATCATGCATGCCATCTAATTAATATTTAAATATGAAATGGTCTCCAAACTAAAAATTTTCCCTTTCTAACTAAGTTGTATACTAAAATAGTAGTGGTTTCAGTTCTAAGGTTTTTAGCCTCTAGGCTCTGACTGAGGTTAAAATTAGCCAAAGAGACATTGATCAGGCTATTTTTAAACGAAGGGACTTTTGGAGTCAGAACTGCATCAGTTAAAGGAAACAGAGTCTTGCTGAACATTTATTTTTGCTAGACCTTTGAAGTGATAATTTGCCAGTCAACAGACACAGAAAGAAAAGCAAGCATTATAGGAAGGGAATAAAGTTATAGAATTAGAAATAGGAGTATGATGTTGGACAAGATACTGGATGCTTAATTTTATAAATTTTGCAGTTGAGGAAATGGACTCTCAAAGAGTAATTTTCCCAGGGTCACACAGAGTAAAGAACTGAAACTAATATTCAAAATCAAGTGTATCTGACTCTACAGCCTGAGGTCTACATAGTAAGTTCCCAAAGGGATTTTACCAGTGACATTTTGTGGCCTGTAATTCCCTCACCCTGGGAAGCTGAGGCAGGAGAATCACAGGGTCAAGCCCAGGTTGGCCAATTTAGCAACTGAATGAAACTTTGTCTTAAAATATGTAAAATAAACTAGGGACTGGGAATGTAGCTCATTTTGGAGGTCCTGGCTTTCTGGCTTCTATCCCCAGTACTGTCAAAAACAAAACCTCCCAAAAACCTATATGTATGTATATAATACTGATTGTAAAGTTTTTATCTAGAAACTTTTAAATGAATCTATGAAAGTGCTTCTGAAATATAATGCATATAGTAATCTTAGCTTTGAAATCATTACTGTTGTAGTTGTTTTTTCCATTTGTGAAAACGAGATAAATCTCTTAAGGGTTTTCTGAAGAAAAAAGAAAAGAAAAGAATTGGAACCTAGCAATGGAGTAATGGTACTCTTCAGATCTTTCCATGAGAGTAGCTGACATTGGTGGCTTGTGGATCATAAAAATAGCCTCAGTGAAAATTTCTTTTGCCCTACCTGAATCATGGTCTTTATACAGTATTCTTCTCCTTCTCCATTGGTGATACATTCCAAGATATCCAGAAGATGTCTGAATCTGCAAATATAATGGAATAGTATTTATACTTTGATTTTTCCTATATATACTTATGATAAAGTTGAATTGGTACATTTAGACACAGTAAGAGGTTAGTGACAGTAATTTACTGTAGATTAGCAACCTCAGCATACAGTGTTTTTCTTTATTAAGTCAACAGCTTTCATCTTTTCACTTAATTAAAAGCATTTTATAGCTTTTCTTTGGCATATCCAAATTGCAGCAGCATCATCTTTGAGCCCTGGGGCCATTACTAAATAAAATAAGATTTACTTGAACAGAAGCTGTATGATACAACAGTCACAATTGGGCTCATAACCAAGACAGCTACTGAATGACTAATGAGCAACTAATGAGTAAGTGGGTAGCATATGCAGTGGGGATGTGCTGGACAAAGGGCTGAACCACAGTGGACTGGATGGAGCTTGATGGTGAAAGATGCATCATGTTCAGAATGATATACAGCTTAAACTTTTGAATTGTTTATTGCTGAAATTTTTCATTTAATGTTATCAGACTGCAGTTGACCTTCAGTAACTGAAACCACAGAAAGTACAGCAGAGAAGGAGATTAGTATACTGATTTTTTACTGGGATAGGATGAGTAGGTGGGTAGGAATCATAATAATTGCTGTAAGTGTTTCTGCTTTGCAGATGATATCTCTATAAAAGAGAAACCTGCTGAAAAAAGTAAGGAGAAAAAAGTGGTGAAGCCAGTACGAAAAGTCCAAAAGGTAGCACAGTTATCAAGTCCAGAATGCAAAACAGGTTAGTTTTCAATATTGTGTTCCTCCTAAAGTTACATATTACTGAAATGGAGTCAATGTAGATAGAAGTATTTGTTACCAATGTTCTCACTGCTTGTCATATATAAAAATATAGTACATTGTATTCATCATTTTTGTGTGTGTAGTGTATTGAGGCATAATTAATGTAGAATAAACTGTACATATTTGGAATATATCATTGGAAAATTTCATGGATGTATGTACATCCATGAAACCATTTGTTCATCATTTGTTCTGGAGACTGAATACATCTGTCACTCCTAGTTTCTTCTATCTTTTTTAATAGAAATTAACCACTGAGTTCCATTCCTGGTACCACACAAAAAAGAAAAAAAAAAGGAATTAACCAGCTTAAAGTACTTTTATACAAAGTACATATATATTTTATGTAAAGGGGGCTTTTATTGAGTCCTTTCATTTTATGTGACTGTCATTGAGTCCCTTGGGAACAAACATTGCACATCAGAATTATGCAGTCCTTGCCAGTAGTGATCTGATTGGATAGAGAATAGATCAAGCTACAGTAAGAATTTATAGTTCCATAGTGATTAACATTGCAGCCTTGGTTAGATTGCCTGGATTTGTAGCTAACTTTTTTCGTTTGGCAAACAAGTTTTAGTGTGCCTTAGTTTCCCCATGTGTAAAATGGGAAAGCAGTAGTGTTTATCTTGTAGGGTTGTTAAAGAACTAAAGGTTAATACTTAAAAGCACTCAATTTAGTAACTGGCACATGATAAGCACTCAAATGTTAGTTATAATACTGTATAATATAGTAATAATGATACTATTGATAATTCGTAGCTGTCTTGAATATGTTTATTTAGTATGTCATGTTCATATAAAAAAAAGTTTAGAACTTAGCACATTGAGTTTGAAGGCATTCCAAATTTTTAAAAATAATTAAAAATTTTTTTATCAATACATAAATACATATTTTCAGTACATAATGATTATAGTCATCATGGGGAATTGGTACATGGGTATAACACATCTTAATTCTTTTACTTTTCCTTCTCTTCCCTCTCTTCTCCATCTCTTGGTCCCTTTACCCTTTTGCAAATGATCTATTTTCTTGTTTCCTGTTATTTTTCATTTTTTTCTTTAAATTATTTACACTTTGGGTTTCTGATACAAGACCATGCAATTTATAAACTTGTATTTCACTTAACATTGTAGTCACAAGGTACATCCATTTTCCTACAAATGACTCAAATTTATTCTTCTTTATGGCAGGATAGTACTCCATTGTGTATACATACCATATTTTCTTTAGCTATCTGATGAGGGATATATTGGCCATTTCCATGATTTAGCTATTATGAATTGTGCTGCTATAAACATAAGTATGCCGGTATCACTGAAATATGTCTAACTCTTTTGGGAAGATACTTTGGAAGGAGAATAACTGGGTCAAATGGAATTTCTATTTTTAATTTTCTTTAAGAATTTCCATACTGATTTCCATAGTGGTTATACTAGTTTACGTTCCCACCAATAATGTAGGAAGCTTCTTTTTTCCCTGTGGCCTTGTCAGCATTTGTTATTACCTGATTTCTTGATGATGGCCATTGTTGCTGGAGTAAGACAGGCCTACCTTGTGTTTATGAAGATAGATTGCCCTTCCCAGGAGCAAGGGTTAGCATTCCAAACTGCTTCCTTTTTTTCTCTGTGTTGTCTTTAGTTTCTCTAGTTGCTGTTTTTCTTTCAGCTGTCTTAATTCCTAGAGCTTTTCTTCCTTTTTGCTAAGTTGTTATTTTCCAGGTGTTGCCAATATTCTGAATTGGTACATTCATTTATTACTGAAATATTTTTGAGCACTTCCTCTACGTGAGGCATTCTTCTGTATACCAGGTTTAGACAATACAGTGGTAAGTCGGACACACATAGCTCATGATTTCATGGAGTAGATATATAGTTACAAAAAAATGTGATATGAATGCTTTGATAAAAGAAGACATGGTCTTAGGGAAATAGAGAAAAATGATAGGGCAGTGGTAGTCATAGATTAATCAACAGCTTGGCAAATAATATTTTGTGCCACTCATTACCCTTAGGTGTTGTAGAAGAATGACACTAGTTTTTAAGCTGGGTGTGGTGGCACATGCCTGTAATCCCAGCACTCAGGAGGCTGAGGCAGGAGGATCACTGTAAGTTTGAGGCCAGCCTGGGCTACATAGTGAGTCCAGGCCAGCTTAAACTACACAGAAAGACCTTTTCTCAGGAAAACAAAACAAAACAAAGAATAACACTGGTTTTACATAAATAAAAAATACCAAGATTTTATAGGAACATGAAAGAATTCAGTGTTAAATAATTCTTATATTTAAAATGAATATTTTTTGTGTGATATTATGTAATAGTGTTGCCAAGGCCATGGTACGGTATGAAGTACAAGGTGCACTATAATTTGGAGCACTAATGTTGGATTGTATTTATGCATTTTTGTGTTAGGCTAATTCCCATGTGTATATTGTGGCGTGTCCTAGAAACCAGTGATGGCGAATCTTTTCGAACTTTCAGTGATAACAAACAGCCTACTGTGACATGTGTGTCATAGGCTCACCACCACTAACCTAGGCAGTCATTTAGTGTGCTGAAGTTTATCTAGTGAAAGGTTTTTTTGTTTTTTCCCAGTGATTGCATGAGACTTTCAGAAAGCCAGAATTTACAAATACCCACCCTTCATATTCAGAAGTCAGCATTTATAAATTTGTATTCATGTTCGTTTATTTTTACCTAAGAATATTAAACTGGAATTAAAGAGAAGTCTGTTTTCTTACTTAAGAACATAAACTATAAATAGAAGGAACAATAGACTTAAAATGCTTTAAATATTTTAGGTTACTAACAAGTGCAAGAACATTTAATTTCATTTACACATTTATTCATCTTTTAAAAATTGATGGTTTATTAAAACCATACTTTTAAATTTAAAACTCTTTTAAAGAAACTCTTAAGTAGAATGTCTTTTAATTTTAATACAATAAAATAATGTCACAGAGATTTTAAAAAATAGAAGAGATAAAATCACTATGCTGATACAGATCACTAGTATTTTGTGTATTTTCTTACCATAATCTTTAAAATCATATTAATACGATTGTGATCATTGTATACCTACATTTTTTTTTATATTTAAATTTTATTGTTTTCTCTTTGCATCTTTACAGAAAAGTATTTCTGTTTTTCCTAGGGAGATTGTTATTTTTAATGACCATACAATACTGTTGTTAGAAGAAAAATAGTAAATATTCACTGTTTTTAATTAATATTTAGGTTACTTCTAATATAAAAGTTGGTGCAGTCAACATCTACATTTTGTTTTTTGAATTTACAAATTTCTTCTAATTTTATTATTTGATCAAGAGGAATGAGCACTGGAGCTCCTGACACATAATAATGTAGTTTATCAAAAGAAATTATGCTCACTTACATTTCACCAAGCAATATGTAGTAGTTCTATTATAGTTTTGCTAGCATTGGCTGTCAATGTAAAAATTATTTTTAGCCGAGCGTAGTGGCACACGCCTATAATCCCAGCATTTGGGAGGCTGAGGCAGGAGGATTGCCATGAGTTTAAGACCAGCTTGAAGTGCATAGTGAGATCCTGTCTCAAAAGTAAATAAATAAATAAATAAATTAATTAATTAATTTCAATTAGTTTAATTGTATTAATTAGTAATTCACTTATTGATTGCAGTACTGGGATTATCTCTAGGGCCTTTGCAGTGAACTAAATCTTCTGCTCTTTTCATTTTTATTTATTTATTTATTACCCTTTTTGTTTTTATTTATTTATTTTGTGGCACCGGGGATCAAACTCACAACCTTACGCCTGCCAGGCAGGTGCTTAAACTGCTGAGCCAAGCTCCCAGCCCTAGGTTTTTGAGACAGGGTCACACTATGTAGTTTAGGCCAGGCTTGCTCACGTTGTAGCCCAAGCCAGCCTTGAACTCACAACACTCCTCATACCTCAGCCTCCCGAGTGCTGGGATTAAAGGCGTGCGCCACCACGCCCGGCTGATGACGTTGCTTTTATAGTATTGTTATGAAAGAAAAGTAGTGGTATATATCTATGGTATATATCTGTGAAATACGATGCAAAGCTCTGTTACAGGGCTGAGGATTTAGCTCGGTGGCTCAAGTGCTTGCCTGGTAAGCACGAGGTCGTGAGTTCAATCCCTGGTACCAAAAAATAAAATGAAGTCTCAGCTACACTATCTCCTTCAAAGGTGATCACATTGTTAGCTATTTCCTCAAGATATTTTTCCTGGCTTAAAGTAGTTCATTTGTTCTGTTCAGGGAAGATACATTTTATCATATGCTGTGTATTGCACTGCATATTTATAAACCAAACACTTAACCATTAAGGCATATTTTTGTTCTATGCTAAATAACATAGTGCACTGGTAGTTAAAGTTTCAGGAATTATGACTTGATATTTAACTTTCAAAGCATTTGTACTTATTTGAGAAGTGTAGTTAAAGATATAAACAGTTAACAGATTTTTGCGTTTTGGAGATAAAAATGCAGTTATATTATAAAGCTTTTGACCTTAGCAGAAGAAATGTAAGTCCTGCATAGTTGAGTGGATACACTTCTTAGAGCTAAATTTTAAGTCTTAAATTCAATGCTATTTGTATATATTTTAGGCAGTACTCGTCTGATTAGTACATCTTCTTGGCGAGATGGACAAAAACTAGTAAAGAAGATCCTGGGACCTGCTCCCAGAGCGGAACAGAGAGAGCGGAGACCAGCATCAAGTGACAGAAGCCGGGGAGAGAGAATTGCTAGGTTTGGTGAGTGGCTGCTGTCAGGCCATCCAAGGAGACAATGTACTCTTGAGCTTGCTGTAGCTCAGAAAGAAAGATGTTCTGTGGGTTTAGCTAGGTCATCTCTGCACGTTGTATCTTTACTAAGAATTCTGTGTAAGGTGGATATTAATTACATTTAGCTATGGTGAGTGTCAAAGAATTATTTTAATCAAATCATACTAGACTTAGAGAGCTTAAGAGACTCATGTCCATTGTATCTGATCTCAGCATATACAAAGAAACACAGAGAAATATACACAAGGTTGGAATTTTTTTTTTTCTTTTGCAGGGGAAGAGATGAGAGAAACTGAAAAATGAGATTTTTCTCATGGTCATGTAGTCATTAGATGGCAAAATTTGACCGAACTTCTAGATTTGACCCTCATATCCATTACTTCTCTCTTTCTGAAAGTATCCTGAATGCTATTTGAAATATATATTGCTGTTAGCAATAAATATATAGATGCTGTTAGCATTTCGTAAGTGCTAATTTTGAGAACTGAAATATAAATGCCTATAGGCCAGCTTTCTTTTCCAGCAGCACAGTTTGCCTCAGAGTTCCTGGAATGGGTTCAGTAAGAAGTATAATCTCAACTATAATTTGTTATATAGAAGTTAACATATATTTTATATTTGCTCCTCTTTACTTTTATCTATCTAGCAAACACACTCATATGTGTTCCCATTTTAAAATTGTTATGTCAATAGATATTTATGTAATAAAAAGGTCATTTTTCTACATACTCCATTTAATTTGTTCTGTTGTTCTTTGGAGAATTGTGGAGACTTAACATTTGTTCAATGAATATTAACGAGTCCCCTCTATGGAGAAGGCAGTGTCTAATTTCTAGGACTTCAGAGTGAGCAAAATACACTAACAACTGTAGTCACTTGGAGAAGGCATTCTAATAAAGAAGGAAATATATGTATCATAGGCCTCTCACTAAAATTTGTCCTTTTTCTCTGAAGTGAGGTAAAATACTGTACACAAAATGGCCTTTTAAAAAAATACTTGAGCGTTTGAGCCATACATGATGTGTGTGCATATAAACCCAACTGTGTTGAAGGCTGAGATGTGAGGATTTCAAGTTCCAGCCAATGTGGGCAGTTTGGTAAAAGGCTATCTTGGAACCAAAATATTTGAAGATTTATTTCACAAATGTTATTAAAACATGAATGTGATCATTTGAGGCCAATTGTAATCTTTTTTCTGTCACCAGAAATGAAAATTTAAGTGTTCAGCAATTCTCTGATAAATTCATCCAAGTATGATACCATTTCATGTAATTCTGGAAAGGATTAATGTAGAATTTTTAGAAAAGACAGTATTTTCAGTGCCTTTATTATTTGGATTGGCAAGTGATGTCTGACTTTGCACAGCTTTTTAAAAGCATTTGATACTAATCAAAATGTTTTTTACTAAAAAAGTTACTGATATTTTCAGAAGAAATAGCAACATTAAATGTGCATATGAGAGAGAATTAGTAATGTTAAATATTTACATCAACTGTAAGATCTGTCTTTTATTCTGGAAATATTAAAAGATGCATTTAAAAAGCATAAGGAGGTATAGTTTTTTAGAGGATTGAAATTCTTTTAATCTAGAAAAGAATTTTCTTTCCTTTTAGAGCACCTTAAAAGTTTTTAGGATATCTAAATTTGAGTTTGAGAGAAAGTGAAATTTTCTGGTTATCTTCTTAGTGCAATAAATCTTAGGGACAAATACAGAATTTTTGTATATTACTAACAGTTCATACTTTGCAGGGGGTCATATTGGAAGAGCAGAATCTGATCCCAGGTTGGATGCTTCACATAAACATCTTCCACGAACCTCAGAGCATTCAAGAAGTAGAGCTCGGTCTGAAAATAGTATCAAGAAATTAACTCCAGCTCTTTCAGACAATAAGCAGGAGGAAAATACTGCCTTAAATAAAGACTTTCTACCTGTTGAAATTCGTGGCATTCTTGATGACCTACAACTGGATTCTACAGCTCCAACCCCAAGGCAAGAGGCTGGAGAGTTAGAGAATCAGAAGACATTGGCACCAGTACAAGCTCCTCGGAGTCATAGCCCAGTGAAAAGAAAACCTGACAAAATAACAACTAATGAAGATCCCCCCATTATTTCCAAAAAGCGCCACTATGATACTGATGAGGTACGGCAGTATATTGTTAGACAGCAGGAGGAGAGGAAGAGGAAGCAAAATGAAGAGAAGAAAGCTCAAAAGGAAGCTACTGAACAGAAGAACAAACGATTACAAGAACTTTACCGGAAACAGAAAGAAGCCTTTACTAAGGCAAAAAATGTACCTCCTTCAGATCCATCAGCAGCTAGGCGATTACAGGAAACTTACTCCAAATTGCTACTAGAAAAGACCTTGCTTGAAGAGCCAGCTCATCAACATGTTACACAGGAAATACAGGTAACAGTAATAGCACAAATCAAAGGGGTGTGGTTAGGAACAACTTGCTATACTATAGTATTTTAAAATTGCGCACTAATCCTAATACTCAGACATATGCTCAGGTGGTATTTATAATGATGATGGCTTTTTTTTTTTGACAACACAAACTATTTTTTATGAACTAACAGAATTAGTAGTATAGTTATCAATCTTGCACACTTATACATAGTTATATGTGTATACCTATATATATATAATCTTTCCCTTTCTTCCATTTCTCCTTTCCCCTATGCCAGTTGCTCTTTAATTTTGAGCACTTCCTTTCCGTTTCATTATTACAATATCTATTGTACATTTTGGATCTTACTACTCTTTCAGTTTTTTATTGTTTATTTTTTACACTAGGGAGACAATATGATATTTACAAATGTGAGTCTGATTTATTTCACTTATGAGTATAGTCTCAAGTTGCCTCCATTTACCTATAAAAGCCTCAAGGTTGTCCTTTTTTATAGCTGAGTGATATTCCACATTTCTGGTGCAGCCACTGTGGAAATTAGTATGGAGATTCCTCAAAAAACTAGGATTGGAAATCCCATTCAATCCAGATATTCTCTTTCTGGGTATTTTCCCAGAAAAATTGAAAATGTCATGCCACAGTAATATATGTGCACCCATGTTGATAGCAGCACAGTTTGTAATAGCTAAATCTTGGAAACACCCAAAATGCCCATCAACTGCAAAATGGATGAAAAAGATGTATTTTTATACAATCAAATATTACTCAGCTATGGTCATGGCTTTTTATGAAGTTTATTTCATGTGAAGAATAATACAAAAAATGTGATAGAAAGTAAGAGCTGGTCAACATTGATAACTACTAATCTCTTTTCCTCTTGTCTTTGCTATAAGTTCTATTTCTACCTAGTTTTTGTTGTACCATTGAGGACATACTCAGTACAAAATCCATAATTAGAGTATGGTAATGAAATACTGTTGTGATCTTTGCTGCGGTTTGGGAATATCTTAGTTTAGCATGCTGATGTTTAAAGACTATGTACCATGTAGCACATATTGTTTTAAAAGCTTTTACTTACAGGTTTAAGCTTTAGTAAATCTTCACAACCCTGAGAAGGTAGGTTCTATATTATTTTTGCTTAATCAAGTGAAATAAACCTGAGGCTTATTAAGGATATCACTTCCTAATTATATGGTTAGAATAAGATACCTTGTTGGATTTTTGGTTATGTTTTGCTATTAATTACAATGATTGTTTATAAAAAAATGACTTTTAACTAACCACTTGTGGACTGGTTTTATTTGAGAAGAAAAAGCCCTCCATTTCTGGTCTTTGTAAAGCTGAAGTGACTTATTTTATGTGTTCTGTGAATATCTTTGCGATAGCTGGCAGATAAATTTTATCCTTCTTTTGTAGGCCAGACCAGGGTATCAGCCATCTGGAGAATCTGACAAGGAAAACAAAATACAGGAACGTCCCCCAAGTGCATCTTCCAGTAGTGACATGTCTTTATCTGAACCTCCACAACCTCTTGCAAGGTAAAAAGGAGAGAATGGAAGATGATTAAGGTTCTTTTCTTTTTCTTTCTTTCTTTTTTTTTTAAATGAAATTTAGTATGGTATTCTATGCTTGGTGAATTTTGTTGACTGATCATTGTGAACAAGCATGTGTGAGATGTATTTAGAAATTGGTTAGTATTTTCTAATGGATACTTAACCATTGTGTACAGTCATACTTACTGCTTTTTCTATTCAAATTTTACCTGTCATTTAATCTAATGTTAATGTCAGTCCCTTCTTTAGTTGGAGGCACATTCCAACTTTGGACTTTATTGAACCAAACATACAATAAAAGTTTGTTGGGGGCTGGGAATATAGCTCAGCAGCACAATGCCTGCCTGGTAAGCGCGAGGTTGTGAGTTCCATTCCTGCAACAACAACAAAAAAAAAGTTTGTTGGGCAGAAAAATCACAGTGAAAGATTACATGGTAATAACCATTTTGGGAAGAGAAAGATTTTGAAACTCTTTGAAAATGCACAGATAGAAATCAAATCATTTTGCAATTTGACATTAATACATACGGCCTTCTTTCCCCTCACTCCAGAGGATATTAATACTGACAAAAGAGCTAACATTTATTGTTTCTGAGCCTTTAGGCACTGGTTGTAAATATTTTGCATGTATTTATCTTATGTTATCCTTGTAATACCTTGAGTTAGATACTGTTATTATTCCTGTCTTAGAGAAGAACTAATTGAGGACTAGAATTTGAGTTTCTCAAAGTTCCAAACTTTAGTGATGGAGATAGATTTGAACCTAGGTAGTCTAACTTCAGAAGCCTATTGTTTTAAATACTCTATATACTGCCTCTCAATAAGTAAAGTGTTTTGTGTAATTTGTTTCAGGTTGTAAATACATTTTAAACTTCAAGTATAAACTTTAAACATCTTTTTTAATGTGAATACTTTTGGGTAGGTGATACTATATACTTTATTATTATTGTTGTATACATCCTGCTGGATTTATAACTTTAGTTTTTGCCTTTTTCTTAATTTAATTCTACTTCCAAACAAGTTATTCAATATTAAAAACAAACCAAACACAAGTCTATTATTAGAACTTACTACCCTGTACAGTTTAACTTCTTCTTTCCTTCTTTATTTCCACACTCTTCCCTTCCATTTAAATTTTTTGATTTTTAAAATGAACACATTAAAATTGTGCCTATTTATGAGATACCATCTGACATTTCAATAATCTGTTGCCTCCAGTTTCACTACCCATTTCTTTCCCCATGCCTGTTAATAGTCTGATTGTATTTTCATGTTTAAAATCATTTTATAATTTTTTTGCAGTGCTGGGGTTTGAACCCTAAGGTCTTGCACATTTTAGGCAAACTTTCTACTACTGAGCAACATCCCTTCCCTTTTTGTATTTTATCTTGAGATGGGATCTTGCTAAGTTGTCTAGGCTACTTGGAACCTGCAATTGTCCTGATCCAGCCTCTCAAGTAGCTGGTATTACAGGTATATGCCACCATGCCTGTCTAAAGTTATTTTATTTTATGTTTAAAATTATGGCATTTCATGTTCTTGTTCTTTATGTCCCATCATTTTGTGTTAAATTACTTGAAAAAACTCGTTATATATCTGATCTTGAAAACCTTAAAAATTCAGCTCAAAAGTCATTTTCCTTGGCTAGCATTATTATTTACTGACTTACCTATATCTAACTGAACTTTATAAACTCTTAACATTGTATTTTAGGTGTTGATTGGTCCATCATCCTTGATGGATCTTAAAATCCTAGAGTAAGGATTAAATCTTACCTGGGTTAATTATTTTCATTTTGTCTTCTCATATTTCTCCACCAACATAGCACCTACCATAAAATTGACATTCTAAATATTTGAATTTAAAACTCTTGGATTTTTACTCATCAGTATCTTTCACATTAATCTCCTCTGCATTTCTATTATTAGTACTTTAGTTTAGGCCCTAATAACCTCACACCTTGCCTTTGTAGTAGTCTATGTGGCACAGAACCTATGCTATAGTTTTCTTTCATTCCATTCTTCTTAGCAACCTTTCAATATAAAGAGTACTATAATTTAAGTTCCAACCAAATCTTGCTTGACATATGTGTCACTTTCTTGTTGCTGGGACAAAGTACCTGATATGTGCAGCTTAGAGAAAAGTCTTATTTTGTCCCATGGTTTCAGAAATTTCAGTGTGTGGTTGACTAGCTCCAAGACAAACAGCATGGAAGAACATGGCAGAAGCTCAATCCATGGCAACCAGGAAGCAGAGAGAGCCAAGAAGAGACAGGCACAGAAGGAGGAGCTGAGAATAAGATTATACCCTTCTAGATCATGGCCCCAGTGACTCACCTCCTCCAGCCAGGTCCCACTTCCTAACAGCACATTCAGCTATGAACTCATCAATCGGTTAAAATATGGATGGGGTTAATGCCTTTGGTACATGAGTCTTTGGGGGATGCTTTATATTTAAACCTTAACAACATGTTTTCACTTCTTTTATCACCTTGGTTACCTTTTTCCAGGTTTTTTTTTTTTTTGAGCCCGTTTGTAGAATTTTGCATTTATTTATATTAGTGTAAAGTTATAGTCTTTGCAGATAATTTAGAGTCATAAATTATGTTGGAGTAGCCGCACCTGACTTTCTGTCATCTGCAAATTTGCAAAGCATACATTTATGTCATCATCCAGAAACTATGGACAAGAGCAAGGATAAAACTTTGTTACTCTTCTAAAGGTCCTCTTAATAGCCTTTTATCTTTATTACTCTTCTAAAGGTCCTCTTAATAGCCTTTAATATCTCTGTAGTATCCCTTCATATATAGGGAGAGTATAGTGTGAAAACATAAATAAAATGTACATAATATTGATTAGGATATCTTTGTTATATTTCTATATTGTATGGACATTTTACACTGAAATTGTGTATTTATAATTGGTACTCACATTTAGTTGTTTGATGTTCGTTAATTTTTATTAGAAGTTGGTTGTAATAATTTAATTACTTCTGTAATATGTAGAATGTTAAACATTACTGTTCAGCATTTAGTATTTGCTGACTAGGATAATGTGTATCATGTCTACATTAGTATTTAGCAATCTGTGTTTTTTTGGAGACAGGGCTTCACTGCAGCTCAGGCTGGCCTTGCACTGACTTTTGTAACCCAGGCTGTCCTTGAACTTGCAGCATTCCTCCTTCCTCAGCCTCCTGAGTGCTGGAATTTCAGGCATTTCAGGCCTGTGTCACTATTCCTGGAAATATTTAGCAATCTCAAGCATTTTTCCTTTAGATAACATTACTTTAAAAGGTAGGATAAGGGCTGGGAGTTTGGCTCAGCAGCTTAAACGCCTGCCTGGCAGGCACAAGGTTGTGAGTTCAAACCCTAGTGCCACAAAAAAAATAATAAAATAAAATAAAAGGTAGGATAAAATCAGTGTTTAGAAGTTTGTCCACAGAATTTTAAAGGGTTTAATGCTTTCTCCAATAGATTTTTTTAGTGGAGAGTTTCTTGAAAAAAGCAGTTTGAGAAATAGTATGTGCAATGAAATCTCATTTTTTGTGCAAACAGTGCTATCAAAATACAATAAATGGAGCCGGGCGTGGTGGCGCACGCCTTTAATCCCAGCACTTGGGAGGCTGAGGTAGGTGGAGCGTTGTGAGTTCGAGGTCGGCTTGGGCTACAACGCGAGCGCAAGGCCGGCCTGAACTACATAATGCGACCCTGCCTCGAAAAACCAGGGCCGGGAGTTTGGCTCAGTGCCTTAAGCGCCTGTCCTGCAGGCGTGAGGCTGTGAGTTCAATCCCCAGTGCCGCAAAAAAAAAAAAAAAAAAAAAAGAAATTGGAACGAAATATTAACACTAGCTGTTATGGTTGAGACATTGTGTCAACTTGAGAAGTTGAGAAATTTAACTAAGAGACTCAGCAGGGAGCAAGGATCCTTACTTTGTAAATATCCTCCTCTTATACAAGAGGGGGGCACAGAAATTTTGTGAGTGCTACATCTGCTCTGGGTGTGTGTGGGGGGGGCCTGGATGTAATATACGGGGGAAAAGAGGCCACCCCCTCCTCCCCCCCAGTTTTGTACTGACTGCCTTTGCTGGCTGCTGCCTTGAAGTGTTACTCCTATGCCATGCCACTCTCTGCCTTGGAGCCAGCTGATTATGGACTGAAACCTCCACAAACAGTAAACTGAGTAACTTTCCTTCTTTCATTGTGGGTGTCGGATATTTTGTCCTGGCAACAAGAGAAAAGTAACCAAGACACTACCTCTTTTTGATTGCTTAGCTATGAGTGATCTTTACCTTTTTCTTTTTTTAAAATTATTTGTGCCTTCTTTTTTCCTCAGCGTGTAGGTGTTACTCTTCTAATCAGAAAATTACCCAAAATTAAAAGAAAAAAAAATGGTGGTATGGGCTTTGAATGATGCTCAGAGGTGGAGTTCTTGTTATGTGTGAGGTCCTAGGTTTGATTCCAAGTGCTGTTTTTATAAAGTGTTTAAATAGCAAGTTGCTGTGTTAATGAATTTTTTCTTACTCATTTTCAGAAGAGACTTGATGGAACCTACATGGATGCAGCCTGACAGACTGAGCCCAAGAGCACACAGTTCTCAACCACAACCTCTTGTTGGAGCAGCTGGAAATTTGCTTTCCCATCTCTTGAGTCTAGAACATGTAGGAATTTTGCATAAGGATTTTGAATCTATTTTACCACCCAGGAAGAATCCTAATACGACTTCAGGACCTTTAATATTTACATCTCAACCATATCTGACTTCACCAGCTGCTCATTCAGATGCCTTGTTAAAACCTAATGCCAGCCAGTATAAGAGTAAATTGGATCGTATTGAAGCCTTGAAAGCAACAGCTGCTTCTTTGTCCAACAGGATTGAGTGTGAAGCCAAGAAATTAGCTGGAGCCAATATCAACTATGGGTCAGTGTGGAACACTGAGTATGATGTGCAACAAGCACCTCAAGAAGATGGACTATGGACCAAGGCTGCAAGTCCACCTGTGAAAGAGGAGACTGAAGATGTTTTTTCGGCTCGAATTCAAAAGATGCTGGGAACTTGTGTATCTCATGCAACTTTTGATGATGATCTGCCTGGTGTAGGCAACCTCAGTGAATTTAAAAAACTTCCTGAGATGATAAGACCTCAGAGTGCAATATCAAGCTTTAGAATGAGATCGCCTGGTCCCAAACCAGGAGGGCTGCTGGCACAGTTATGTAAGAGGCAGACCGACTCTTCTAACTCTGATATGCAAGCCTGTTCTCAAGAAAAAGCGAAAGTGTCTCTTTGTTCCAGCACAGACACAGTCAGTGAAGGACCTCTTCTTAGTGAGGGGAGTCTTTCTGAAGAAGAGGGAGGCCAGGAAGGACAGCCCCTTTTGAAAGTAGCAGAAATCTTAAAAGAAAAAGAATTTTGTGCTGGAGAAAGAAATACTTGTGAACCCATCAAAGAGTTTCAAAAGGAAGCTGAAAAATTCTTGCCACTTTTGGGGCACATAGGTGGTACACAAAGCAAAGGACCATGGGAAGAATTGGCAAAGGGAAGTCCACATAGTGTCATCAATATTTTCACTAAGTCTTATCAGTTGTATGGAAAAGGTGAGAAAAATAAGGATGGATGGATGTTACCTTAAGATAAAATTAGTTTGCAGTTTCTCTGTAAGGTAATATACTTAGCACACTTTTATTGTTCATTACAAGGATAATAGAGATTTATTATCCATATTATTCACCTTCTAAATTATGTGCACACTTCAACTGGATTGTTAATAACTTCATCTTTAAGTTTTTATTGTAATAAAAATTTTTTTGACTAGTAGTTGTAGAAATTTTTTACCTGCTTTAGAGAAATTCATACATGATGTCCAGGATTGGGCTTATGTCAAACATAGTAGGTTTTCTATCGCAGTTATGTCCTTAAATACAAACTTACGCATATTTCTTAATACAGTGACTTGTGAATCCTTGGAGTATATTAGTCAAGAATTTAGGACACTGAGTAACATTTCTAAGATGGAAACAACTTTGTTATTGTTTGTCAAATCTTAATTTTAATAGCAATCAAACTGTGGGCAGGTATCTAGCTGTATAGTTAAATCCTGAGACAATACCTTCTAAAGTTCCCTTCTTGTTCCTGAATTCCTGCAGCACAATTTTCCTTTTCTGTGTTAGACTCAATTCCTTCAAGTTCCTTTCTTTGTTCTTGCTGTTATTGGTGGAATTGTTCAACTTACATGAATGTAACCTTAGAATTTCCAGGTTGGGGATTTCCATACCATCTAACAAATTATTTGACAAATTAACTGATTTCATCTGTTTGTCTTAATGGATATCACACTGTTTTTACTTTAATTCATATTTAGACACTTCATTATTACCTTGTGCATACTTTTATTGATCTCTTATTTAGGTACTTATTTCTGTTGGTGGTAATTGTAGTTTTTTTAAAAGTCCTTTTGATGAAAGTAAAGTACTTAAATCAACACTTATTTTTTAATAAGAAAATTGAGTTCTTAAATTCTACATTTTCAATATGATTTTATAGATATACTGAAATATTTAGAGGTGACATGGTATGTATTTGGGATTTGCTTTAAAATAATCTGTAGGGAGATAGGAGATGAGAGGAATAGGTAGTTTAAATGAAACTACATTGTTTATGTGTTTGGTTATGGGTAGGTGATGGATACATTGGTTCCATTATGCTGTTTTACTTTTTTGTATGTTTAAAATTTTTCTTCATAAAAAGTTAAAAATCTATTGTTAGATTACATGGTAAATTTGAAGGTAAAAGCAAACTTAACTGCCTGAAGTCCATGTTATTAATCTCCTTATTATGGAATGCTTTGCTTATAATTTTTTGATATTTGCTTTTAACCATGCTTCAATTATTGCTTTTGACAGGAATTGAAGACAGATTAGACAGAGGAACATCAGCATCACAACCTTCAAATGTCATCACAACCCCTCTAAGTAGTATTTCATATGAGGATGATTTTGTCTCGTCTCCAGGCAGTGGGTCTTTGACGGAAAAAACATCAACTCTTGAAACTAAGTAAGAAAATGTTGGCAATGTGGAATAAAATCTTGTGTCAAAAAAAATATATATACATGCCAACTGTGGTCTGAACTTTAGTTTTTGCTTGTTGAAAGATAATACAGAAGCTGGGCGTGGTGGCGCACGCTTTTAATCCTAGCATTCAGGAGGCTGAGGTAGGTGGAGTGTTGTGAGTTCGAGGCCGTTTTGGGCTACAACGTGAGCAAGGCTGGCCTGAACTACATAGTGCGACCCTGCCTCCAAAAATATAGGGCCGGGAGTTTGGTTCAGTGGCTTAAGCGTCTGCTTAGCAGGCACAAGGTTTTGAGTTCGATCCCTGGTACTGACAGGGAAAGAAAAGAAAAAGATACATACAGAAGATACTGTGTATAGCCTAGTGAGAAGATCATGGACTCTGAATCTAGACAACTTGGGTTTTATTCTTGACTTTCTGACTTTTAAATATATTATTTAACCTTTCTTAGTTTCCTTCTCTTTTTTTGTTTTGTTTTGTTTTGTTTTGTTTTGTTTTGCTTTGTTTTTGTACTGGGAATCAAACTCAGGACCTTGTGCTTGCCAGGCAGGCACTCCTTCTCTTTATTTATTTATTTATTTATTTATTTATTTTTTTTTTTGCGGCACCGGGGATTGAACTCACAGCCTCGCACCTGCCTGGGCAGGCGCTTAATCCACTGAGCCAAACTCCCGGCCCTGGTTTTTTGAGGCAGAGTCGTACTATGTAGCTCAGGCCAGCCTTCCGCTCGCGTTGTAGCCCAAGCCGGCCTCGAACTCACAACGCTCCACCTACCTCAGCCTCCCGAGTGCTGGGATTAAAGGCGTGCGCCACCACGCCCGGCTCTCACTCCTTCTCTTTAAAAATGAGAATACCAAAAAAAAAAAAAAAAAAAAGAATAATAGTACTGTATGTTGACTCCCTCACAGAGTTGTTATGACTCAGTGAAATATAAAGTACTTGAAACAGGGCATGGTGCCAGGCATGGTGGCTCACGCCTTTAATCCCAGCACTCGGGAGGCTGAGGTAGGAGGAGCGTTGTGAGTTGAAGGCCAGCTTGGGCTACAACCAATGCGACCCTGCCTCAGAAAAACCAGGGCTGGGAGTTTGACTCAGTGGCTTAAGCACCTGTCTGACAGGCATGAGGTTGTGAGTTCAATCCCTGGTGCTGCCAAAAAAAAACAAACAAACAAACAAACAAAAAAAAAAACAAGGCATGGCACTTACTAAGAGTGCAGGTTGTCAAGTAAAACTGTGAGTCCCCAGTTGAGGATAATACTGAGAAACTATCCTGTGGTATCTTAGTGTCAGAAGCTTAAACAGTTTTCTGTAATAGAATTGAGGAAGATCAGCTAGCTACTTATTCCATGATCCCAAGTTATGGGTACATTTTTAAACTTGGAAAACATCTAAAATTTTATAGAACTTTAAAGAGTAATTACAACAGTTGTCAAACTTAACGTGTAAAACAATGAGAAGCCTGAGGGACTTTACCTGTATTAATTCCTTCTTGTAATAACTTGATGTGGAAAGTGTTTTTTGTTATTACTCCATTTTAGAAAGGAAACTGAAGCACAGCAATAAACTTACTTGTACAGGGCTAGGGATACAGCTCAGTGGCACAGTGCCTGACTGGCAAGTGTAAGATCCTGAGTTCAATTCCCAGTACCCCCCAAAAACCAAAATAACCAAAACAAGTTACTTGTACAGTCACTACATAAATGAGACTTAGCTAAATAAAATTGCCTCCCTAAATGTTATTATCATACAAATTAACCTATAATTATTCATATTCAATATATTTTTACATACCACAAATTATAGTCTATAAATAATTTTTAGATGATTTTATGAAAATCAAATCTAGTTAAATTAACATAAATAGTTTTATTGTTTTGTTGAAATGTTTTTAAATTTTCAGTTCTAGGGACTGAACATAGGTTTTTGTTCAGGCTAGGTGAGTGCTGTTCCACTGAGATATATCCTCAACCCAAATACAGATATTGTTAAAATAGTGACAATAAAAGCATAATTAAAAATTTTGAGCTCTAAAGAAATGATTTCTTTTCAGTACCAGGGATGGAATCCAAGAACGTACTACCACTGAGCTACATCACTGGCCCTTTATTTATTTTTATTTATTTATTTATTTATTTGCAGCACTGGGGATCGAACTCACAGCCTCACACCTGCCACACAGGCGCTTATGCCACAGAGCCAAACTCCTGGCCCTAGATTTTTGAGACAGGGTCGCACTATGTTGCTCAGGCCAGCCTTGCACTTGCACTGTAGCCCAAGCCGGACCTCGAACTCACAACGCTCCTCCTACCTCAGCCTCCGGAGTGCTGGGATTAAAGGCGTGCGCCACCATGCCCGGTTACTGGCCCTTTATATTTTTTATTTTGAGACAGTCTCTTGCTAAGTTCCTCAGACTGACCTCAAATTTACCATGCTCCTGCTTCAGCCTCCTGAGTACCTGGGATTGCAGATATGCACCACCATAACCAGCAAGTTAAATTTCTAAATAAAAACATTTTGATGATTTAATTGTGCTTACATTTAATGCCACCAATCTATATGATTTGATTCATGTTATTTCTGATTAAAATAAAACATGCTAAGTCCTTGTTCTCCATAACATTATTAGGGAGAAAATAGTTATACTGTAAAAAATTACAGATGCTAATAGAAATTACAGCCACCTTTTCTAGTATTTGACATAATGTTTTTTCTCTTATGTGTCAAGAATATTAGTTTATATTGATGTCATTTCAGCAAAGAACTCATTTGAGATTTTTCTCAACTGTAAATTGAGCCAGGAACAATTCAGACTTATGGAAGTTAAAAAAAAAAAAAGAAAAGAAAGAAAAGTAAAGTGGAAGCCATCTTTGATTGTAGTTAAATTTTGTGATTAAAAAAGATTTTTAAAAACATTTAGATTTAGCTATGTTTAAAGCTAAAGTTAAAGCTTTTTAAACTTGTAAGAAGTTTATTTGTACACATTTTGATCATTTCATCTTAGTAAAACAGGCTCTTTGGAGAAGAGGAACAAATGTCTCTGAACAGCCATTAATTATACTAGTTGCAAAACTTCTAATGAGATGATCCTATTTCCTCATGTTACCACCACCATTCTAATAATGTGTTGTCTATTAGTTGCCATTCCACACTTTTATCTATCACAGGATTCATAAAGGGATCAAATCTCCATAATATTTGGACATGCCTGCCATAATTTAATGTAAAGATAACTTCTTTTTTCAGCTCTAGAGGCTGAACTTTGCTCATGGTGCCTACTCTGCAGGCTCAGAGTGCTTTGAAGTGAATTTGTGGTCTCTTTCAGACTTTTTTTAACCACTATTTTTCTTTGACAGTATTGGTGGCAACAATTTGGGCATTCAGGAGGACCATTCCAGCAAAAAGTCAGCCTATGATCTTTATTCCATGGATGTTGCCTCCCAGCATTCATCAGGAGCCCAATCTGTTGCATCATCTCATTCATCTACTTCTTCGAAAGGAAAGAAAGGAAAAAAAGAAAAGATAGAATGTAAGTGGAATTCTACATGGTGACTTTTCTACTAACAATTATTTTATGGTAGTGATCTAAAATTATGGTTTGATTCCATAAAAACAGGAATTTCGTTATTACTGTAATATATACCATCTGAGATATAACATTGTAAATCTTTTTTTTTCTTTCTTTCTTTTTTTTTTTTTTCTGTGGTACCGGGGATTGAACTCACAACCTTGATTTTGCCAGGCAGGTGCTTATACTGCTGAGCCAAATCCCTGGCCCCTGTAAATCTTTTTCTTAATGCAAAATATGTATAGTTTAAAAAATTAAGAATTATAGGTAAATAATTATCCAAGAAATACAAATCCCCCATTGTCCTTCTGTTCAGAAATAACTGTATGAACATTTTTGGTGTCTGTTTTTCTAATATACACATAAAAGCACACACATATACACTCATACCTCTACTAAAAAAAAAAAATGCAAATAATAGTGCTTTGCAACTGCTCTTTAAAAAAATTTTATAGTACCCGTTGTGGTGGATACCTGTAATCACAGCACTCAGGAGGGTAAGGCTGGAGGATTGCTCCAAATTCAAGACCATTCTGGGCTACATGGCAAGTCAAGGCCAGCCTGAACGACACAGCAAGACCTACACTTTTTAATTGAAGTGGTAGTTTAATAAATACATCGCTTATTGCTGCAAAAAACAGAACAAAACACTTCATAGTATATTATGCACATCTCTGAGGAGGATCATTGACTACTTTTTCTATAGGCTTATATTTGAGGAGATAGAGGATTGTGCAAAAGCCTCTTAAGATCATATGGCCTCAAGCTAGAAAGTGATTTTCCTTCAAAATTGTTTCTTCTAATTGTAAAGATAAATTCTGCTCATTGAGTTAAAAAAAAGTGGTGGGGGATGTAAAAGTGTGGGAAATGAGTAGAGGGAGGATATGAGTATATAGAACACTGTATTTGAAAATAAAAAGTTGCCAGTTATCCCTCTACCTAGAGATAACTAATGTTAACATTTTAACAATTGATTTTATTTTTTATAGTGATAAAATACACATAATATAAAATTTGTCATTTTAATCCTTTTTAGATGTACGGTTCAGTGACATTACATATTCAGTCATGAAACTGTCACTGCTATCCATTGCAAAAACATTTTCATCTTCCCATACTGAAACTCTCTGTTCATTAAACAATGCTTCTTCATTCTTTTCTCCTCCAGGCCGGTAACCACTGTCCTATTTTCTGTCTCTATGAATTTGACTGCTGCACAATTTTATAATCATTGTTCTTTGGGGGTCAGGCTTATTTTACTTAGCATAATGTGTTCAAGGTTCATTTCTGGTATAACATGTATCAGAAATTAGAATTTCTTTTTTGTTGTTGTTTATTATTTGTTTGTTTATTAGTTTCTTGAGATAGTCATGCTGTGTAGTTCAGGCTGGCCTCAAACTCAAGGTGATCCTCCTGCCTCAGACTCGTAGGTGCTGGGATTACATGTGTGCATCGCCAAGCTCAGCTCAGAGTTGCCTTTTTAAAATTTTTTTTTAGTCTTTGTTACTAATTAGAAATTACTAATTCTAATTAGTTAGTAATTCTAATATTAGAAATCAGCTTTATAAGAAATTTACTCTATAGGGTTGGATTCATTCACTGGAAACTCACTTGTTGATGAGGAAAAAGTACAGTCCGGCTCAGAACGTGGTTCCCATCAAGGAAAGAAATCTGGAACCAGTAGCAGACTCTCTGTTAAAGATTATGACCAGACTCTCGACACTGATGGCACTTTGGAAGAACTTTCTGGGCATTCTGTGAGGTAAAGTAATGTATTTATGCAGTTAATTTTTTTCTTTTTAATTTTTCAATAATATGTGTTTGTAGTACATAATATTTATATTCCTTGTGGGGGGGTTGGTACATGTACTTAGTGCATCTTAATTCCTTTTTTCATTCCCTTTCCTTTCCCTCCCTGTCCTCTTCACCCCCTTAATCTTTTTTTTATACTTAGTTGTAGTACATAATGTTTACATTCTTTGTAGAGTTGGTACATGCACATAACACATCTTAATTCTATTTTTCATCCCGAATCCCTCCCCTTTTTCCCTATTCTCTGCATCTCTTGATCCCCTTACCCTCTGAGAAAAATCTGTCTCCCAACTTCCTATTATCTATCTTTTATTTTGCTTTTTATTTATACTTTTTTATACTATAATTCATAAATAACTAAAGTTGTAATGTCATTGGTCTTCAGATACTGTAATTCATGTATAATTAAAGTTACCATATTATTGTTCAAAGACTCTTCTTGGTAAATTTCACCTAGGCAGTTAATTATGTGTGTCTGAGTTACTATAAAATTTTGTACTTTCCGAATAGTCTTTGTTCATACCTCTGCGCTTTGTATTTTAGAATATGGCCATCTTTTATCTAAACTTTTATAACTTTTCCTTCAGGAATTCCTCACCGTAAGAGCAATCTACCTCTCTAACTTGAAAGCCATCACCATACTGTTCTTGACTTAGTCTTTTCACTGAGCATCTGCCTTTCTTTGAATTCTTTGAGAGATTGATTATCCTATAGGTCAACTGTAAGAACCTAATTTTATTTTATGTGTTCTTACTGGACTACTATAGAGTATCTCTTTTTTTTTTTTTTTTGTCTATAAAATTTGCTTTCCAAATTGTAGCTGTATTCTTCCACCCTTTCAGTACCACTACCTAACATCCTTTTGGGCTCATTGTTGAAATTACTTCTAAACTTTTTCTCACCTTACTCAAGGAGATTTTGAAATCTCACTTTTTTTTTAAACAAAAAAGAATAAAAACAATGGTACAGAATTTCAAATCAACGTAATAGGAGGTTAACAGTGGTTACTATATTGCATATTATCTTCAAAGTAGTTGCTCAGATGACAAGATATAAGCATAAAAAATGATCGAACAATGAAAGCACAAGTCATTCTTTTGAAGAACTAACAGAGATTAGTAGTATAATTATCTGTCTTGTGCACATATATGTATAAAATCTTTTCCCTTCTGTCTTTGAAATCTCACTGTAACAGAACTTGCGTACTTTGTGTTTTTCCCCTACACGGTGTTATACATTACATGCTTACATGTTCCACATAACCTTCAGTTATTGCTTGCTGTACAGTTCCTATGAATTCATTCACATGACTTTTCATTCTCTGTACTAGTCTTGTCCTTTCTGGAAATGAGGGCTCTGAGAAGATACAGATTGATTTTTTTTTTTAAGTAAATGTATGTTTTTTCTAATATGGTATCACATACAAGTAACTATTTGTAATGCTTTCATATTGCATCATTAATATTATCATTGCTGTATTTAAAATTTAATTTGTCAGTGATTTTATGATTTAGAAAACTTTACCTTTTCTTAAGAGATAGTATGATTATTTAGTTTGACAAAATCTACAAAGTTAAACATTCCTAAAATACAGGATCTATAGCAAAATAAGTTTGCTAAGTGCTCCATATTATAATCTATGTCTGCTGTTCTACTCATGAAAAGTCACAGTAGGTGAAATAATTTGAAACTTTGATGAGGAACAGAGATTTAAAATTTTTCATTTAACTCGTGAGTTCTGGGGTTTTTTTTCTGTAACTTATTTGGCTGCAGACACTCTTTGATCCTGACCCCTTTCCCTTTCTTTTTATTTTTTTGGAAAACTTAATAAAATCATTGAAAATACACTTTGGGAAATACTAGTTTGAGGATATCTCGTAAAACCATAAAGTGAGATATAGAGTAGTTTCTTTTGTTTGATGTTGTTTTCGGAATTTAAAATGACAGTTGTTTTTTAGATTCCATCAGTGAAATTGACAGGCTGTTAGAAATACAGTAACTCTCTTTATTTTTAGTTTTGTTTTGGACGTTTTCAGTTATCCATCGTCAGTTATAGTTCAGAAATATTAAATGGAAAATTCCAAAAAAGATTTGTAAGTTTTAATTTATACACAATTCTGATGTGATATGTTGGGCTATCCAGCTCCCCCCCACCCATATGAATCATCCCTTTGCCTGGTGTTACTGATAGTGTGTGTCTTGGCCATTGGTCATTAGTCAGTCAGTAACCATCTTGGTTGTCAGATTGACTGTGGTTGTTGTGATAATACTTGTGTTTAAGTAAACCTTGTTTTATTTAGTAATGGCCTGAGAGCTGCTGATTCAGATATGCCAAACAGAAGTTTGAATGTGCTTCTTTTTAAGTGAAAAGATAAAAGAGTTTGACTTAATAAGAAAAGGGAAAAATTGTATGCTGAAGTTGCTAAGATCTAATATAAAAATGATTCTTTTATCCATGAAATTGTGAAGGAAAAAGAAACTCATGGTTGTTTTGCTGTCATACCTCAAACTGCATAAGTTGCAACCACAGAGTGCAATAAATGCTTTTAATGTAGAAGAGACATTAAATTTGTGTATGTGAGGAAACCTAGTGTATGTAAGTTTGGTTTGATACTATCCAAGGTTTCAGGCATCCACTGGAGGTCTTAGAATATATCCCTCATTTACAAACAAGTCTAGTGTAATACTTCCCTAAACCATCCACAGGAAATTAAAGGCCTTGGCCTTGACAAACCAAGTGAGTACCTCTCAAGACAACATTTTTTTTTTTTTTTTTTGAGACAACCTCTTGCTATGTAGTTCAGGCTGGCTTTAAACTCACTATGTAGCCCAGCCTATGTCCTTGAACTTGCAGTGATCCTCTTGTCTCAGCCTCCCAAGTGCTGGGATTACAAGTGTGTAGCACCATGCCCTGCCACCCTTCAAGACTACCTTTATTCAAATGTTTTCATGCTGGATAGAAGAGACATTTTTACCTTTGAAAACTGTCATAATTTATCAGAAGCCAAAAGCAAACTTACTGTGCTAAATATAGAGTATCTTTAATTTGTTCAGTAAATATTCAGTACAAGGCAGTATGCCTGGTATTATGAGAAATGATAACTCTAATGTGCCTACTTATTCAAGGACAGGTTAGATAGGTGCCTTAAGAGTTGTTACAATCCCACTGTTATGAGAGATTACTTAGAGTTTGGGAAAGAAGTATAAATAAAAGCTATATATAAACAGGAATATATATATATATATATATATATATATATATTCTTTTTTTTTTTTTTTTCCAGTTTTCTCTTTTTGGTTTTTTGAGACAGGGTTTCGCTGTTAATTCAGGGTGGCCTTGAACTTACTATATAACCCAGGCTGGCCTTGAATCTGCAGCAATCCTCCTGCCTCAGCCTCCCAGGGATTACAAGTGTGTGCCATCACGCCTGTCAAACATATATTGTTTAAAGATGAATAATGTGAAAATGATTTCCTCTGATTTCTATGATTTTTTTTCTAGTTAACAAAAGAGAATGACAAATAATTTGTCATTTCATTTTTAATACAAAATGATACTTTACTCTTTCAAGGACATATTTTAAAAACTTAAAAGATAAAATGTCTTACATATATTTGTATTTTTATTGTTATATAATGTCTATTCTAGAAGACTTTGCTTCAGACTTCAGTGAGTGAATGATAATGTCGTTTGTAGAAGAAAAAGTTAAGTGTCAATTTAGTCAAGGGATGCTCCCCACTTTGCATTTTATTTAGGGTAGAATTTGTATGTAGCTTGTTGAACACTGTAAATCTGTTAGTTTGAGGAATATTCATAGTCATTTGCTCAGTCTAATGATTATGTTGAATGAATATGTGCCTGAGTCATGCTTTTTAAGGCTAATGTTGGTAAAGTAATTTGTGTTACAAATTATTTAGCCAAAAGTAATTCCTTTCCCTAATGATTTTATGAAACAAAAATTCTAGTGTCTCATCAGACAAGGGAAGATCTGAGAAAACTCCAACTTCTCCTCTATCTCCAAGTTCCCAGAAATTGATACAGTTTGACCTTCCTGGAACTTCATTAGAAAGATCTAAATCCTCTGTAATAACACCTCCAACTACAACAGGATTTAAACCTAATGCAACTTTCACTGACATGAAAGTAGCTGCTAGCAGAACAACAGAGATGGCTTCAACACCAGGCAAGTAGATCCATATTGTTACAATTTTTAAAATAAGATGTTACATGTTTTGCCCCTGAAAACACCTTTTCTTTCACTTGAGCCATGGAGAAATGTTATTTCAAGTGAATATCATTATTTTTCAAAGTAGTAAATAAACACTGTACAAGAAATTAAATATTAAGAATCATGACAGATATAATAATGGCCATTTTTCCTGTGTTAAAATACACCTGAAAAATGTATCCCGTCTAAATACTCCTGGGTGATTACAGATACATGTTTGTATATACACCTGCATGCAACACACACATAAAAGAACTATTAAAATATATTAGTAAGTCACTATCTTTTAAACAAAGGAAAACAGATTTGTCTTTGACTCATAGAAATAAATGTTAGAAATCTGAGATGTAATTTTGTATAAACTTTTCCATTTGACTATTGTGCACACCAGGTTCTAAGCGGTTTTCTCCTGCTGGCCTCCAACATCGTATGGCAGTAGAACTAAGTTATCTGAATGCCATTGAGGAGTCAGTACGCCAACTGTCAGATGTAGAAAGAGTTAGAGGCATTTCACTTGCCCAGCAGGAGAGTGTGTCTCTGGCTCAGATTATAAAGGTATTTGTGGGCTTTTCTTTTTTTATCTTTCTGGGGGTCTTTCTCTTTGCTATTTAAAATAGTCTTGATGCATTTTAAAGTAAACTTTTAAACTACAAAATTAAAAAAAAGTGTCATATTCTGGACCTATAAGTAACCCTGTGTGAAGCTATCATATAGGATACTATCTTGGTTACTTTTCTCTCATTGCTGAGACAAAATGCCTGATACCCAAAATTAAAGGAAGGAAAGGTTTATTTAGCTCACAGTTTGTGGAGGTATCAATCCATAATCAGCTGGCTCCAGATCAGGGTGGCACGGAGGGACAACAGTTTATAGCAGCAAAAGATAGCAAAAGCAACAAGAGGAAAAGCAGGGAAGAGCAAACTTCTTTTCCACGCTTATATTCTACACAGGCCACCCTCTCCTGTGTGTGTGTAGCACTCACAAATTCTTGCCCTCTTTTTTTTTTTTTTTTTTTTTTTTGTGGCACTGGGGATTGAACTCACAACCTTGCGCTTGCCAGGGCAGGCGCTTAAGCCGCTGAGCCAAACTCCCCAGCCCTGGTTTTTTGAGGCAGGGTCGCACTGTGTAGCTCAGGTCGGCCTTGTGCTCACGTTGTAGCCCAAGCCGGCCTCAAACTTACAACGCTCCACCTACCTCAGCCTCCCGAGTGCTGGGATTAAAGGCGTGCGCCACCACGCCCGGCTCTTGCCCTCTTTTTGCACAGAATGAGGATGTTTATAAAGTAAGGATCCCGGCTCAATGCTGAGTCACTTAGTTAAACTTGTAAACTTCTCAAGTTGACACAATGTATCAATCATGACATACTAAAAAGAAAAAGATACAGTTTTTGGTAGCAGGAAAATAACAATCATTCTTTCTCAAGAACTTTGTTTTCTTTGTTTTAGCCTTTGTTTTTCCCTTGTGGCAGGAAACCCAGGGTTTTACCTATGCTAGGCAAGCACTCTACCACTGAGGTACATCTCTAGTCCTTATGCTTTGTTTTCCTGATAGTGTGAAAATTAGTCATTCTGAATATTTCTTCTTTTCATTGACAATCAGAGCTGGCTGAATTGTTTTAATGCTTTATTTGTACCAGGCCACAAAACATTTTTAAGATCCACAGGTTTGATAAAGTTAGGAAAATATGGAATTTTCCTTAGCAAACAAAATCTACTGAGGAAAGAATAGTGTTCCTCAGTGGAGTGCTTGCTATTGGTATAATTTTTTTTTTAAATTTGAGATTATTTGCATAAAATAAGATATGCAGGGTAGTATTTTTGTTTTTTGTCTTTTGGAGTTTTTTTAGTACTGGAAGTTGAACCCAGGACTTTTGCACTGAACTACATTCCAACCCTTGACTTTTTATTTTTTATTTTATTTTAAAGAGGATTAAACAAAATAAAACTAATCAAAACAAACCAGTGTAAGTGATACAGGATTTCAAAACATTGCAAAATCAACAATAGTTGCCATAATGCCTTTTGATGTCTTCAAAATAGCTGTAGATAACTTTGGACATAGTAAAAATCAAACAGAACAGAATAGAATAAAAACAATAAAAACAAGACAATAAATGCAATAAAGAACTTAAAAACAAGGCAATAGTAACACCAAAATTGCTACCATAGTGTATCTTGCTATCTTTGAAATATCTGCTCTTGCCATTGGATTTAATATAATCAAACAAAACAAGAGAGAGTAAAACCCAGCCCAACAAAATAATGGAAATGATACAAGACTTCAAAACAAGACCATAGGGAATCAACAATGGCTACAACCTTCAGAAGGAGATCCCCGCTAGATGCCACGCTTCGTACTGCTATCCTCCGAACAGATGATCAGACCACTGGCCCTAGACCTGCAATGTTAGTCAAACACTAAAGCACCACAGGCATCCAATTGTGTTTCACCTTGATAGCTATCATCACAGCCTGTTTTTCTCTGGATAAGCCAGACACTTATGGGGATTGGGGGCTACTGGATTGGTACTTCTTGTTTGCCAGCCCATGCCGGATAAGCCAGACGCTTATGGGGGTTGGGGGCTACTGGATTGGTACTTCTTGTTTGCCAGCCCATGCTGGAAGGGGCTGGGGTCTGGCTGTTCCCAGTCCAGCAGAGGCCCACGCATGGTGCTGGTTCCCAGACTGGACTTGCTTCCTGGTGTGATCTTGTTCTCTCTGGCCCCAGTCCGCAGATGGCGCTGACTCATGGAGACAGGCTAGGGGCTGGCTGTTCCCAGTCTGACAGAGGCCCACGCATGGTGCTGGTTCCCAGACTGGGCTTGCTTCCTGCTGTGGCCTTATTCTCTCTGCCCCGAGTCTGCGGATGGCACTGACTTACCGGGAGAGGCTTAGGGTTGGTTGTTCCCAGTCCGTTGGAGGCCTGCACATGGTGCTGGTTCCCAGTCTGGGCTTGCTTCCTGGTGTGGCCTTTGACTTTTTATTTTTATTTTGAGGAAGGATCTCACTAAGTCACTGAGTTGCCTGGGTTGGGCTCAAACTTTCAAGGGGCCGTGAGTACTCAGATTACAGGTGCATGCTATCAAACCAAGTAAGATATGCACATTTTAAGCATGCAGTTTTGACTAATATATATATGTGACAACCACTTAATCAAAATAGAAAACACTTCTTTTACCCTAGAAAGTTGACCATTGCCCATTTTCATTTAAGCCTCAAGGAAATTACTGTTAGGATTCCTAGTGCTACAGTTTATTTCTCTTTGTCCTAGAACTTCATATAAATGAAAACATACTTTGAACTGTTTTCGTTAGCCTATGTTATTTAACATAAATTTAAGGTTTGTCCTTGTCATCCTACTAGATTGTTTATTTCTTTTTCCTGGTAATATTCTCTTGATCAATGTCACAAATATCTTTTCTCTTGTTGATGTACATTTGGGTTACTTCCAGTTTTTGGCTGATACAAACATTTCTGTTTTGAACTTTTTTTTACAGCTACATATATAACATGTATTTTCATTTTTCTTGTATATCCTGCTTGGATAAAGTATAAACATGCGAAACTCTATAAGAAATTGCTGTACTGTTTTCCAAAGTGATTGTAACAGTTTACTACAACAATATATGAGAGTTCCAGTTTTTTATTCTTACTGTCATTTAGCATTAGCAGTCTTTTTTTAATAGTCATTCTAGTGGGTGTGAAGCAGTATCTTAAGGTGGTTGTAATGTGTATTTGTGGTTTAAATCTGTATTTTGTAATGAGATGAATTATCCTTTTTGGTATTTATTGACCATTCTTAATATTTTCTTTTGTGAATGTCTATTCACATCTTTTGCCCACTTGGATTGTCTTTTAATTACAGAGTTGTAGGAGTTCTTTATATATTCTAGAAACAAATCCTTTTCACGTGCATTTCAAATACTGTAACCCAGCTTTGGGCTTACCTTTTTATTTTTAAACTGTGGTGAAAAGAGCAGGTATTTTTAAGTTGGATAAAATCTCGTTTTTTAATCTTTTAATATTCTCATGTTTTTACCAGAAGTTTTTAGTTTTAGCTTTTGTATTTATGTTGTCTTTCTCAAGTTAATTTTGAGGTTTGATCTGAGCATGGAGTAAAAGATCATTTTTCTTATATATGAATATTCAGTTGTTCCAGTATCATTTTCTTAAAAAGACTTAAATTTTACTAATGTGTTCATCAATGGTTAAGTAACTACTTATGTGTAAGTCTGTTTTTAAACTTTGTTCTCTCTCTTGTTGATCTGTCCCTAATGATACTGCAAATAATAATGTATTTATTATTATGGCTTTATAGTGAACGTTGAAATCAGGATGTAATTTTTCCAACTTTGTCCTTCTTTTTCAAGAAGATTTTGGCTGCTCTAGGTGCTTTATATTTTCATATAACAGTTAACATAGAATAGTGGCAAGAAAAGGTCCTTGTGAAAAGGAGACCTTTTGGAGGGCAGCATTTTAAATGACATTTCTCCTTCAGAGTCAGAATAAAAAAATCGGAATGATGCGACATTTATTTTT
Source organism: Dasyprocta punctata (assembly GCA_004363535.1). Classification (NCBI taxonomy): domain Eukaryota; kingdom Metazoa; phylum Chordata; class Mammalia; order Rodentia; family Dasyproctidae; genus Dasyprocta; species Dasyprocta punctata. Next base: position 190,890 of record RJWM01000172.1, on the reverse strand, counting down.
ATACATAGGACATATTTTTATCTCTTCCAAGGAGTTAAATGTTAAAGTTTTTACTTTCTAATAAGCTTTTTGGTATCAGTTTTTAATCCTACATGCCTTAGAAATTTTTTGTTTTTCTATAGTGTTTGACATAAAGTATAAGTATTTTTGATAAATAATAAACAGCTGGTGACTGTGCTGCTCACTGTCTTTCTTTTTAGACTCTGTTTGGTTGCTGTAAGTCATTTATGTTAGAAAGATAGCATTGTGAGCTAGGCGGAGTGGCATTTTATCTGTAATTCCAGTGAATCAAGAGGCTTGAGGCAAAAGGATCATGAGTTTGAGGCCAGCTTGGGCAATTTAATGATACCCCAACTCAAAGAAAAAAAAAAAAATAAGGAAACATAGCATCATGTTTATTACAGTCACTGTACTAAAAGTAGTTTAGTGTTTTAGAATAATATTTGACCATTATTGTATTTTTTGAAGGCACAGCAGCAACGCCATGAAAGGGATTTAGCTCTTTTGAAACTGAAGGCTGAACAAGAGGCTTTAGAGTGTCAGAGACAATTAGAAGAAACCCGGAACAAAGCAGCTCAGGTAACATAGTTTGCAGCAGGTACTCCCCTAAACCTGCATTTGTCTCTTGAAAATCACTGTGGCATTTTTAAATATAAGTAAAAAAGATACAGATTATTACATTTTAGGACTTTATATAGAATAATGTCATTATTCCACTTGATTATTGTAGCAATCCTGTGAAATAGGTAATAAAGTCTGATTTCCAATGTAAAGAAGTATTAGCTGATAGTTACTAGTCCAGACATGTTAACTCTGGAGTTACAATTTAAGCTGCGAAATCTAAATTGTCTACAATTTTTTTTTAATAAGACAGTTAACCCATGAAATAAATTTATAAATTAAAACCAATTTGGGTGGAGGGAGGCAGAAACCCAAGTTCTTTTTATTGTCTCCTTCATTTATAGGTCCATGCAGAATCATTACAGCAGGTAGTTAAATCACAAAGGGAAGTAACTGAAGTCGTTCAGCAAGCAACTTGTAAAATAACAGATCAGCAAACAGAGACTGCTAGCCTTACCACAGATGCAGTTCACCAGATCTGTGAGGTGAGAGCCAAGGAGACCCCCCCTTTTTTTTAAGTTCTTTGATCAATTTGAGTAACTTTGTCTTACCAGTAATAGCTTCTATTATCTAGCAAAAGGATAATTTGAATTAGTGACTTTCAGTGGGGCCCTTTTGAAGTAAGCAACAGCATTAATTAGAGAGTGTTATGCTTTTGAACGATAGGCAGAAAAAAGTTGAAGAACTCTAATTTCTGTTTTGTCATAAGCTTTTAAGAAAAATATCGACTTTAGTGATGTGTAATCTATAAACAATACAGTGCATACATTTTTAGTACATGTATAATATGTATGTTCCTATAAATACCATTTATAATCAAGAGTAGAATGTTTTTGTCACTCTTAAAATTCCCTCATGCCTCTTCAGGCCCCAGTCTTAGCCTATGGAAGCCACTATTTGCTTTGTATGTTGGTGTTTCATTTGTATACAGAGTGATGTCAATGTCTTTTTTTAAAAACTGTACCAAGAGTAAAGCCAAAAATACTGTGCGATTTCATTGTATTCTGTATAAAGGATATTATAATCTGTTGATAGTTTCATTTGATTTTAGCAATAATTTTTAAACAAGTTAGGACTATTTGTGAAGTGCGTATTAAGAATACATGAATCTGCTAAATGTTGGGTACTGTGGGATTGTATAAATAAATAAATATACAATTGAGTCTTGAGAAATTTTAATGTAGTAGACAAGATTAACAAAATACTTCAAAAACACTTTTAAGTCATCAGCAGAAGGAATAGCTCACAACAGTAACTGAATATGTATCAAACACATAATAGACCTGGCAGTTGCAATAGTGTTGAGTATGGCAAAATGTACTTCACATTGTAAGGAAAGACTTAGAAGGTAAATAATGGTTGATTCTAAAAGGAAGGCTTAATTCTGTTTTATTTTTTTATTTATTTATTTATTTTTGGAAGGCTTAATTTTGGTTAGCTACTGCTTAATATATGGCTTACGGATTTTCTGCCTAATTTGTAGTTTGTAAAGCCTTAGAAATCTTGTAGTCCAACTCTATTTTTATAAGATGAGTTTCTTGGGACGCAAGCTAGATGGGTTGCCCAGAATATTTCATCTGTTAGTGGCAGAATTTGCTCACTTCTAGTCTAGTCTCCCCCAAGACACTGTGCTCCCTCTCAGTTCTTCTGTGACATGATCTTTTTATTTACTTTTATCTTTGTTGTATTTAGATGGCAGAGTTGACTCAAATGCATCTCTCAGATGCCATCACTGCCTCAGGAACTCCCCTAGCAGCACTATATGACCACCAACGGCAACACCTTCCAGATTTCATGAAACAACTGAGGACCAGAGCTGAGACAAATAGGTTAATATTTATTCAGGGAACATGTTGTGAATGTCTGTTATGTCCTAGACCAGTGATGGCAAACCTTTTAGAGCTTTCAGTGATACAAACAGCCCACTGTGGTATGCATACCATTGGACTGCCACCACTGTTCTAGGCACTCTTGTGGATACTTGGAATGCCGATATGGGCTTGTAGCCTACTGTGTAAGATAAACATTGGAGTAATAATCAGTTAAGTGAGGAAACACTTAAAAACTGAGGTAAGTGTTATAAAGGAAACAAACACATGTCTTAGATATATAACACTAGACTTTGAGTATTCTGGGGGTACAAGGAGTTAGAGAAAGTATTTCTTTTGGAGGGTATACGGGAATTGAACTCAGGACCTTGCACTTGCCAGGCAGGTACTTATGCTGCTCAGCTATATCCTCGGCCCCCAAGAGAAAGTATTTCTGAGGAAGTAAAATTGATAGTGAAATCTAGTACATGAGGAGTCAGTGATACAAAGAAAGTAAAGAATAGGCAGATTGAAAGCCCTAAAGTGGTCGGGGATAGTGGTACATGCCAGTAAACTAAGCATTGTAGGAGCCGAGGAAGAAAGTGCCATAAGTTCAAGTACAGACTAGGCAGCATAGTAGCAATCTATCTCAAATGAAAAACAAGAAAAAAAGCTTTGACGAAAGAAGGATCATGACATAGTTAAGAAAAAAGAAGATCAATATAACTGTGGGCATAGGGCAAAGAGAATTGTGTGATCTGATGAGTCAGGTAGGACCTTGCAGATTTGGGGTGTGGGAGTTTATTCCAGGAACCAAGAAAAGTTATTAAAGAGTTTTTAAGGTAGACCTGAGTGACATGGTCATATTTTGTATGTGAGTTTTGTTTAAAATCATGTTTTCACTCTGTGATTCATAGATTTTTTAAGTCTGTGTTTACATTCATTGATATTAGGAGTGATAATGTGTTGCTATCCTTTTAAGTAGAATATATTCTTTATGTATTGTTACATCCTTTTCAATTATTGAATGCTTTTTTCTTAAATACTTGGTAACAATTATTTTGTAATTTCTATGCATTCGGAATTTTACTATTAAACGGGCTTTAAACTTTTTCCTTTATTGGAGACTAAATGTTTAAGTTTTTATTTTCTTTGTAGGATAAGCCAATCAGTTTCACACTGTCAGAGTAAAGAAGGGACCCATGACTCAAAACATCAGAAATATTCACCTTCACATAATAATTATTCTGAGTCATCAAGATATAAGAATCATGATCGAAGGTAAAGAAAATACAGTCTCTTAAACTCTGAGAATGAATTAAACATTGTTTTTCCTTAACTTCTTAATCTTACTTCTGTAAATGGAACAATATCTGCCTTTTTAATGCTGACTTCCCTTGTTTAATTAGCTGATTAACAAAATAGTTCACACATGTAATAATATAGCTACTATTCATTGAGAACCTAGTTGTACAAGTACTGCATAAGTTATTTTCTCTACATGTAATCTTTACAGCAACCTTCCAAGCCAGATATTATCTTAATAAATTAGGGAACTAAGGTGCATGGGGAAATGTTAAGAAAATCACCAAGGTAACATAGATAATGACATATCAATGAATTGAACCTTGACTTATCTGGCTGCAAATACAGTTTCAACTCCATGTCTGTTTGACTGAAAAACTCTTACTGTCTGCTGCCTTTTATCTTTTACTTTATAACTTTATTAGATGTGTCCTTTCAGAAACTTTTATTAAACCAGACCATTAGATTATATACTGATAGACACTGTTATATGAATATACACAAAAAGTGGTATGTAACCAAACCTTCCTTGAGGATGAGGGTGAATGACCCTTGAACTGAGTCCTGAAATTAGTAGTTCATTAGGCAGAGAAGGAAAGACATTTCAGAGAATAAAATAGTGTGTGCAGCAGATCTCAAAAGCTGAATCAAGATAAGCTTCTAATATTTTAAAATATTTTTTAAAGCTTTTAAAATATTTTTTAATGAATGAGTAAACCAAAAAGGAGGAAGGAGGGAGAAGAAGAACATATAAGAGAATACTGGTATATGTTTAGTTTGTTAACTAAAGAATAGACAAAATTAAAAGTTCATTAGGCATTTGGATACTTGAAGCTTAATGTTGAGAAAGAAATACAGTGTTATAGATTTGAGATTCAGTCTAAGTAGCAGTAGTAAGCAAGTGAAGGATACACAGGAAAACTTCTTATTGAGGTGGAAAGAGCAGCAAGTGAGAGTAAAAGCATGGAATATAAGAACAGAGACCTTTTATTTAACATTTGACATAATTTCAGGCTTTCAGAAAAGTTGCAAGAACAATACAGAGTCCTCAGATACCTTTCATCCAGATACACTTAGTTAATATTTTATCACATTTTCTTTAGCAAGTAGAGCTTTTAAAGAAAGTAGACCTCAGTACTATGTAATATTGCAGAGACAAAAAATTTATCAATTGGATTTGGCAGTTAGGAGTTTGGGTAGAATTTACAGTTAGGTAGATAGGTAGAGAACAGTTCCATTGTAGCTATTGGGATATAATTAGATTATGATAAATCATAATGTTAATGAAAGGAAATGGGAATAATGAATGGATGCCCCCTTTTCCTTTAGTTTCCCAGAAATGTAAGGAAAAAAGGGAATGATAACCTATCGACAGTGATCGCCTATTAAAATGGTTTCAAAATGAAACCTTCCCTCTCATATTCGTCTCTTTCGAATACCTTTTTATGTTTTATATGGCATTTTTCTTCATATTTTGATCATAGTTCTTTAGTCAAATAAATTTACTTTGAAGTTGTGATCCTTATTTAATTGCTTTTTTGTTTCTTTCCATAATATCCATATACAGAAGTAGTAGTAGTAATAGTCGTAAAGAAAGTCCTTCAACTCTGTCTTGCAAGGAAAATGAGAAGAAACTTCATGATGAAAAGGTGAAGAGTTCAATTGATGAACAGGTTCATACTGCTGCAGATGATTCTTTACAAAGTGATAACATTCCATCTCTTCCTGACGAGAAAGGTAACTTTCCTCGCAAGCATGTGCATTATCATTTATGATAAAAACTAGAGGAAAAGGCAATCTTTGTTAGAAAGTGGCAAATAACTTGACTGAACTGTGTTCTAATATTTTGTGGAAAACAGAAGTATGTAACTTAAGATTTCTAAGCACAGTAGTGAAAGAGTAGCCTAGTTTCTCCTTGCCGTTTGTAGTAAAAGAATTATTAAGCAAAAAATAATCTGAATTCGAAGACTTAGGAAATTCTCAACCTTTCCATATTGTAAAAAATGAGAAAGTATGTTCTGGAGAGAATACTAAGGGTGTGTCTTGACAGTTGTTCCACAAAGAGATTACCCATGGATTTTATCAGCCGCCTCAGCAGAATCCAGGAATAGAAAGGAATTTTACCATCAGAGATGCTGTCAATTTAGATCAAAGAAGGCAGGGTAAAATAAATGGGGACATTTAGACTTCTGGAATTCCATAGGGTAGATCACTATAGCTTCCTGGGTGCAAACATGCTTATCCTTCAAGAATCACTTCCAGGACAATTCACAGATCAGGAAGGCTGCTGCTGTCACCACAGGCCCAGATAACAAGGCTCTCCACTCAGTTCTAGAAGGCAGGGCTATCTCTCTTTTTCTTTCTTTCTTTTTTCCTTTATCAAAAAGAAATTTACTTGCTTTTTGAAAAACCAACTGATGATATTTTCCCAAAAAACTTAACACATTTATTTATAATTGTTATAAAGTCAAACTGCTAAAACTTTGTCAATAAAACATTATGACTTCAGTTAGTGCTTTACATTCTGACTTCCATATTAAAAATTCATAGCAAATGAAAATGGAAACATGCCAATACCTGAATTTTAGTCCTGTTTTTCTACTTGTAATCGTATATTTATGGTAAAAAAGTATTTAATGTTCAGAACTGGCAGTAACAGGAAGAACTGTGTGTGTGTATATGTGTGTGTGCGTGTGTTTTGATAGTGAAATGTTTCCTGTCGTACTTGCTTCTTAAGCACATTCTCTATGTATACCATATACTTGGGTGTCTTTTGGTATAATGGTTAGATGTTGTTATGGATACAATACAGGTTAGTGTTTTCAAGAAGACCAACCAGATTGGCCTCATTTGCCTCCTACAGAGCAGCAGTAACTGTGCTTTGTAAGTGTAGATCTGTTTTGAATGCCTGAGCAATTTTTTACACCAGATGCTGGAAGAGGAATTTGTGAATCAAAAACTCAGGGGACTTCTGATAACATCTCAATTCATGGAGTATCACAATACCAGACTGGTAAATGAAGAGGTTCTTCACTCCTCAAGTAGTGAGCATACTCTTACAGGTGACTTGGGTAGCCAGTTGCTGCTTCTGTGTTTTACAACTAGTTGATTTACAAGTGGTCTGCTTTATAGAAGACGTGGTCTAGGGCCCTCCTTATTTACCCCTTTTCTCCTTATGAAGCTTAATCAACTAGAGGTGACACTGGTGTGAGCAAGCCATTGAGACCTAGTTTTAGCTATAAACATCCATCCCCTTGTTTTTAGGGGCCAGTCTGCCCTTGAGACTGAGGGTATGAGGGGCTGCTGCTCCTGTGTGCCTACAAGGCAAGGGTACCACCCAGTTAGGCCCAGAAAGTGAAACTGCCATCATGATAGATCCAAAGGGCAGAGTAATAAGCCAAAGAAGATCATTCTCTAGCCTTAAGGGCTAATGGAATTTTCCTTGCCAGGTCCTGCTTGTAGCCCACACCTCTTCTTATCCATTGTCTCCCATTTGGATAGTTACATTTATTATTTGCCTGTCCCATCAGTGTATTTTGGAAGCACTGGTTTTATTTCTCCAGTTTTATAGGTTCACAGTTAGATAGAAATTTTTGCCTTGGATAGAATCTTACCTTGAATTTCACCTATATCTAATTGTATTAGTTTTTCACTGCTGAAACAAAATATCTGAGATGGCACAACATAAAGGAGAAAAGGTTTATTTTGGCTATTTTAGATGGTTTCATGGTTGGCTAGCTCAGAAGCAGAAACATAATAGAACTGTGTGTGGTAGGAAAGCCGCTCATATCATAGCAGCTAGGATGAAAGAAAGATTAAGAGGAAGGGCCAGTGAGTAGATACAGTCCCCCAACGTCATGGACCCATCCATACACACCCAGAAATGTGCTTTACTAATCCCTCATGTGTATCTCAACCCAATCAATAGTCATGATTAACCATTATACTAATTTAGATAGTACTAAATGCAACTTTGGATTTGGAATCGATGCCATGATGAAGACTTTCGGGACTGTTAGAATGAAGTGAATATATTTTTCATATGTCAAGGACATGAATTTGAGGGGTGGGCAGAGAATGAAATGTTGCAGACTGAATTATGCCTCCCTGTAAAATTCCTATTTTGAATCCCACCCTTATATGACTATTTGGACATAGTGTTGTAAGGAGGTAATTAAGGTTAAATGAAATCATTAGAGTAAACTTCTAATTCAGTAGGACTGGTGTCCTTATGAGAAGAGGAGGCTCTAGGAGTACCCTCACAAAGAAAAGGCTCTGTGAGGAACACAGCCATATGGCATCTGTCAGCCAGGAAAAGAGGCCTTTCAAGACCCAACTACTGGCACCTATGGGGCACCTATGTGGACTGCTAGTCTCCAGAACTGTGAGAGAATAAATCTGTTGATTAAGCTACCCATTCTGTTATCTTCTGTTATAGCAGCCCAAGAAAACTAATGCAATAGTTTATAAATGTTGGGGAGGGGGTATGCTCAGAATTTTATAGATACACACAATCAAAACTACTTTGTGAGCCCAACATGGTAGTGCATGTCTGTAATTCCAGCACCCTGGGAAGATTGTAAGTTTATTCCTAGCCTGGGCAATTTAGTGAGATACTATCTCAAAATAAAAAATAAAAAAGAGGTTTGGGATATACTTTGGTGCAGAGATCCTGGTTCAATCTCAGTACTACCAAAAAGTGTTCTGTGAACCATTAGGTTAAACATTCATGAGATTCATTTAAGATCAGACCTGAAAATGACCACTTCTGTATCATAGAAATAAAGAGTATACAAAAATGATAGAGAAATTATTTGTTCTGTTTCTTCTGTAAGAAAGATTTAAGTTCTACTAAATTTTGATAATAGTATTTATAGTTAAAAGTACTGATGACAAATTTGTCAATAATGTCTGTGAGTTGTAGAAAGATAGTAATAAGTGTGACTTTTTAGATGCTGGATCTCAAGTGTTTACCATGGTGCCAGGCTTCCAATAACAAATCAATAATGTCAAGTGACAGTTTTGAAGTATCATGCACTGCAACCTTTTGACTTAGTTAACTGATTCATGCAATATTAAATTAATAAAATACTTGGACTGGTATTTGTAGTCATGGTGGAGGAACAAGGACTGGATGCACTTTTCCTCCTAAAACAGCTAAAATATTAGGGAAAACATTTGGAATAACAGTTTTCAGGGCATCGTATATCAGGTAGTGAATGATGCTGATTTATAAGAGACTGCAAGCAAATAAAATGAGTGCCTATGATTACCTCAACTTACTGCCTAAAGCAGTAATGGTGAGCCTATGGCATGCATGCCACAGTGGGATGTTTGTATCATTGAAAGCTCTAAAAGTTCACCATCACTAGCCTGGAGGGTTTTCAGACCACAGACAATGACATCCACTGGTCTGTGTGAATTGAAAAAGCAGAATTAGGAGTTCAGAGAGGCCAAAGCCGCTGGACTTCACAGGGCAAAAACAAAACAGAAATTGAGTCATTAGAAATTCATATGTAGACTAAAACATAGGAGAAAATCTAGGTGGCCTTCAGTTTGGTAATGACTTCTTACATATAACATGTCAAGGTGTGGTCCATAAAACAAAAAAATGGATGAATTGTACTCTGTGAAAGTTAAAAGACTTCTGTTCTGTGAGTACAGTATTAAGAAAATGAACTCATAAGCCACAGACTAAGAGAAAACATTTACAAGTCACAAAAATGATTAAGGACTTGTATCCAGAATCTATAAAGAATCTTTAAAATTCAACAATAAGAAAATCAACAAGTCAGTTTTAAAGTGTCTGAAAGATCCGAACAGCAACTTCATTGAAGAAAATATACAGATGGCAAATAAAATCACGATGAGAGAGCCAGGTATGGGGCATATACCTGTATTCCCAGCACATGGAAGGATGAGGCCAAAAGATCACTTAAGACCAGACTCTACAGCCGGGTGTGGTGGCACATGCCTTTAATCCCAGCACTCAGGAGGCTGAAGTAGGTGGAGCATTGTGAGTTTGAGGCCAGCTTGGGCTACAACATGAGCAAGGCTGGCTTAAACTATATAAAGCAACCCTGCCTCGAAAAAATTAGGGCCAGGAGTTTGGCTCAGTGGTTTCAGCACCTGCTTGGCAGACACAAGGTTGTGAGTTCGATCCCTGGTACTGACAAAAAAAAAAAAAAAAAAAGAGAGAGACCAGACTGAGCTACGTAGCAGGACCCTGTCTCAAGGAGGGAAAAGAAAAAAAAATCACAATAAGATACTACAATATGCCTATTAGATGGCTAAAAATAATTTTTAAAAAAAGACTATAATAAATTGGTGGTGTGCTGTGGGATAATAGAAACTTCCATTCATTGCTGGTAAGGACACAAAGTAGTATGGCTACTGTGCAAGTTTCGTAGTGTTTTTTAAGATTTATAATATAACCCCCAGCCATCACTATTTACCAAGTGATTTGAAAACTTATATCCTCAAAAATCTATACCTTAATGTTAATAGCTATATTATTACTATTATTCATAATTGCTAATAACCAAAATAAATGGGTGCAGTGAATACTCTGAGCTATTAAAAGCAACAAATTATTGATTGATGCAACAATTTGGATAAATTTTAAATGATTTTACTAAGTGAAGAGGCAAGCCCTATAAGCTATATGTTGTATGATTTCATTTATATCTTATTTTGGAAAAGACAGAATTATAAGGGTGGGAAACATTAATGATATCCATATTCTGGGTAAAAAGTAGTAGTTGACTACAAAGGAGATACACAGGGGAACTTTGAGGGTGGAGGAACGATTACATATGGCATTTACATGTTCTGTATGATTCTATGTATGCATTTCAAAAAATGCTGAAGCTGTATATCACACAGAGAATTTGGAGGGAGGCAGTCTTGGGGATTGGACCCAAGGCCTTGCACATGGTAGGCAAAGTTTACTGCTGAGTTCGCTACATGGCACTACATCCCCATTCCCAATCTTTTTTGAAATACCGTCTCACTAAGTTGTGCAGACAGGCCTCAACTGGTGATCTTGACTCAGCCTCCTGAATAGCTGTGATTATAGTATGTATCACCACACCTGGCTACAAAGAGAAAATTTTAATATGTGAACTAAAGATGCATATATATACACAACAGTCCAGATATTAGGAGTTCCCAGGTTGGAAAGCAGCCTGTGACCAGTGAATCTAATTGTATTACAAATGAGTGGCATAATCACATGAGGGGGAGGGGTGTCATATTAGGGTTCTCTAGAGGTACAGACTATATATATATATATATATATACATATATATAATATATATATGCATCTGTGTGCATATATATATTATATGTAATATATAGTATATAATATATATTTTATATATATATGTTATAAACTGTAAGAGAGTTATTAGATTGGCTTACATAATCAGAAGTTGTGTGTTCCCATCATGCCTGGCTGTTAGTTCAGTCTAAGAAGCCAGAAACCTTAAAACAAGAGGGGTTAATGATTCATCTCCAGTCTGAGGCTTGAAGGCCTAGAGGCTCCTTAGTGGCTTGTGTGAGTCTACATTCAAAGGCTGAAGAATCTGGAACGTGATGTCCATGACCAATGGTATCAGCAAAAAACAAAAAAAAAACAAAAAAAATGCACCTGCTTAAGAGTTGAGCTTGTGTTCACTTAGAAGCTTCCATTGCTTTTTGTTGCATTTGAACCCCATCCTTTTGGACAGTACTGCCCACATTCTGGTGGGTTTTCCCCATTTCTGTTTGCTGACTTTTTGACCCACTCTGGAAATGCTGTCACAGTCCCATTAAGAGTTGTTCCTTGCTAGTTTTCTGTGCACCTCTCAGTCCAGTCCACTCAATATCCTAGATTAACAAGGCAAGAAAACTTTCTATATAATTTGGAAAATAGTGTTTCAACTAGAAATTATAAGCCAAATATCAAAGAAACATAAACTTGTACTTTATTTGATAAATTTGCTTTTCACAGGTATACAGATTAATTTTCTTTACCTAAATATTGGGGTTGAACAAATAAGTAAATGGGTACTGAAAAATAGGAATCAGGTATCTCTGTTAAGGAAATTACAGACACACAAGAAAGGAAAACAAGAATGAACTCTGGTACTGAATTTGAATCAAACATCAATATGAATTCATGTTTAGCTTGTTGGATGGATGGATGGGTACAAAAATAATTTTGTGTGTTATATGTGCATGTGCATGCTCATGTATATACAGGTGAGTGTACATGCTATATCACTAAGCCCTGACCATTGAGCAAATGCAGAAGCACTAACACCCCAGTAGTAACAAAGACAACCAATTCCTAGACTATGGTTTAGTGGTACCAGAAAGTGAGGAAATAGTAAACAAAAGGTTGGGGTATGTCAGAGGCACACATGTACCAACCTAAAAGAGCTGTCACGTTTCTAATTAAATAGGGATTTAATGTGTTTTTAAAAAGATGTTTTAATCATTTCTTTGTTGTGTTTTAACTTTTTTTCTTTGACTATTTACATTTTCTTTGTGAAGCACTTTATCATTTTTGTATATCTGTAGTAGTGGTCTTCTCTTGGAAGAATATGAAGTACATTAATCTATTACTATATCTCTTATCCTAGTGTTTCTAGGTATGGTAGAGATTTTTTTCAGGAAATGAATTTAGTTTACTGTTCCATGCCTATTAATTGCTAGTGGTAAGTTCTATGAATTTATGTTTGATTATCCAAGAAAAAGGCAAAAGGGTCGCTAATAAAATAGCTATTTATTTATAATAAATAACTCATAAATAAAATCTACTTTCTCCCTATTCTCATAGATTCAACTTCTATTGCAACAGAATATTCCCTGAAATTTGATGAGTCCATGACAGAAGATGAAATAGAAGAAAAATCATTTCGATCTTTACTACCTTCTGAGAGTCATCGTAGATTTAACATGGAAAAGAAAAGAGGCCATCATGATGACTCTGATGAAGAAGCTTCCCCAGACAAGACTGCACTGTCTTCTACCAAGGTGTGTTTCAGTTTGTCTCAAAGTAGATTTACTCTCAAAGATATGAGGATACATTTATGTTGCCAATTACCAGAATTATTTTCCCAAGTTCATCAGTTTTTTATTTTTCCCTTTAAAATCTGGCCTCAATTTCCTTACAAAGTAGAATATAAAATCATTCCTTAAAATGAAACAAGGCATTTCAGGATCTAAACCAGTGTTATCTCTACATTTTAATTTGCTTCACTCTTTTAACATTTGATTCTATTTAAAGATTTATATTCACTCTTCTTTCCAAGTTGTATGCCTTTTGGATAACAGGAACAAAGGAACAAATTCATACCCAACTTTGTATCCCTGGACAGTTCATGGCTTGCAGTGGTTGTTGGATAAATTAGCAGATGAACGTTAATCCCTCTCATGTGCCCTTTGAATGTTCCCTTACATCACTGGCAGTCCTTATATTTTGGTTTTTTGTTTGTTTGTTTTTGAGATGGAATCTTACTGTGTTGCTCAGGTTAGTCTTAAACTTTGCTCTCAAATGGTCCTCCTGCCTCAGCCTCCCAGGTAGCTGGGATTACAAAGCTTCTTATAATGGTGTGGTACCACACTTGGCTTCATAATTTTTTCTGTAAATACATGTTTCTTTTTAATGATGTTAAGTACCAAAAGGTGACGTACTTGAAATAAACTTTAGGAACTGAGCATGCCGTTCTCAGGAGAACAAGACAGCTTTTCTAAATTTACTATGGAGATGGTTCGACAGTATATGAAAGAAGAGGAAATGAGAGCAGCTCACCAATCTTCACTTTTACGTCTACGTGAAAAGGCCTTGAAGGAAAAAACTAAGGCTGAATTAGCCTGGCTAGAGCATCAAAAAAAGTAAGTTCTTTCACTGAGTGTCGTTTTCACCATTGTTTGTTTCATAAAAGGAAATGCTTTGTTTTAAAATATTTTTGTTTCCTCTTTTTTTCTTTTTTTTTGTCCTGGTGGTGCTGGGGATTGAACCCTGGGCCTCATGTGTGTGTACTAATTAAATTTGATTTGATCATCCCAGTTTTTCCTCCTCATTAAATTTCATCTGATCATCCCAGCAACTCAAGCCAGGAGTATGGCAGTAATCTTCGATTTGTTTTACTTTCAAGACCTTCCTATCCATATAACATTTTCATTTCATTTCTCTTTTATCATTCGGACTCTCATCTTATGTTCCTGTTTTAAACTTAATCGTTTTTCAATGTTACCTCACTCAAGTCTTTCAGTCTTTAAAGAATATAGTCTAGGGCTTGCATACATTATGTATACTTAGTAAAATACTTGCTTAGGAGAGAAATTGCTGCACATAGCAACCATTTTTGATATGAAAATGTTAAATTATTTTATAGACTGTTCAGTAAAGAATTCTTGAAATTATAAATCTAATCATCTTTGTCTCAATGAAAAATATTTGCAGACATCTACGAGACAAAGGAGAGGATGATAAAATGCCTCCACTCCGGAAGAAACAGCGTGGTTTGCTTTTAAGATTGCAGCAAGAAAAGGTATGTTAGGAAAGGTACCCTTATAAGACAGTTTATCTTAAGGCAGTTTAGTGTGTAGAAAATATTAGTTTGCCTAATCTTTTTTTCTTATTATGGCCTTAAATGAGCAGTTGATGCTCACACCATGTATGCCTATGGGGCTATAATTATAGTGGTGTTACTTGATAGCTTACCGTATTTCTCTTATATTAGAATTGTGTCACTGCAAACTTAATATATAATCAAGTTTTCTGCCTTTGTGTGATACATAGTCTTTTGAAATACATATTTTAAAAATCAAGGTATGTGTAAAAGAGTATTTGGATTAATTTTTTAATCATCGTTTCTCTAGATTTTCATGACATGCTAATTACATATTGACAAATGTTTTTGCTTAGTGAACTTAGAAAAACCGTGGTTTTGAATTCTGGAGAGGCAGTAATATGTATGGTAATAGTCACATGGTGGTTAAGAATTAGGACTCTGGAGTCAGATTGCCTATGTCAGTGGTGGTGGATTTATGGCACACGCGCCACAGCAAACTGTATCATTGAAACCTCTAAAAAGTTCACCATCACTGGCCTGTGCTAACATCCCAACTCTTTAATTTTAAGTTTCATAATTTTGAATTTCTGTGTGTCTCAATTCCTCATCTATAAACTGAGAACAATAATAGTAACCTACTTTATAGGGTTGTTGGGAAGCATAAGTGAGTTTAAAATAAATTTAGAGCCATCGTGATGACCCATACCTTTAATCCCAGCACTCGGAGGCTGAAGCAGGAGGATTGTTGTGAGTTTGAGACCAGCCTGGGCTACAAAGTGAGTTCAAGGCCAACCTGAACTGCATAGTGAGACCTGTCTCAGAAGAGAGGGCTGGGGATTTAGCTCAGTGGTTAAGCGCTGCCTGGCAGGCACAAGGTAGTGAGTTTGATCCCCCGAACCAAAAAAAAAAAAAAAAAACACAAAGTTTTAAAATTTGATATATGTAGTATTTCACTACATGAAATTATAATACATTTTTTCAGTTTTTGTTTGAAAATATATTTGTTTCATCATTTTAAAGGATATTTTAATAGGTATAGAATTACTTTCTTTCAACATTTTTAAAATTACCAGTTGTTTATTGCTTTTCATTGTTTTTGTGGCAGAATTGTCTTAATATTGTTCTTTTTGGGAGTTACTTTTACAATAAAAAAAAATTTTCTTTGGATTTATTTGGAAATGTAAAGGACTAGGATTGAACACAGGGCCTTCACACTGCACAGTATCCTGCGCCCTTTTTAATAATTTTCTGTTTTGAGACAGGATTTTGCTGTGTTGCTAAGTTGCCCAGGCTGGACTCAACTTTTGCTTTTCTTGCCAGAGTGCTGGAATTACAGGTCCAGATATTCCTTTCAAGAACACCCCTCCCACAATGACTTAACTTCCCCACCTCTTAAATGATCTGCCACCATGCAGTAGCACTATAATCATGCACTGGTCAGTTGCAAAACACTGGTTCACTGTATTCTTCAGATTTTCCAAAATATTAACACATTCATTACACAGTATTAAAAAAAAAATCACACCGATTAGTATCACCACTAACTTCAAAAGAAAAGTTATATAGCAGATGTGGCAGTCTTTAACACAAGAGTCTTTGGGGGACACTTATCCAGACCATAGCAGGAAATAAGCAAGCCTGTTCCCCCTAGTATTCCTTTGAAGAATCTCATTTTTCTTATAAATTCATATTGGGCCAGACGTGGTGGTGCACGCCTGTAATCCTAGCACTCGGGAGGCTGAGGCAGGAGTTGAAGACCAGCCTGGGCTACAAAGTGAGTTCAAGGTCAGCCTGAACTGCATAGTGAGACCCTGTCTCAAAAGAAAAAGTTCATGTTGGATTAATTTATACACTGATTGCTTCAGAAACTCAGGTGTAAGCCAGCAGAAATTCCAAAATGTGCTCTGGGTGCCCTTGAAACCCTTTCACAGGTTTAGAAGATCAAAACTTTTTGTGATGATTTTGGGAATTGCTGAAGATTTACCTCATTGAGCATTTGTCTAGCATATGTGAGACCCTTGGTTTGATTTCTAGCACCAGGAAAAAATTCTGGAATATGAATTTTCCCTTTCACTCTGTCAACATTTATGTTAAATGACAGAAAATACTGACTAAAACTATTGGTGGCTTAGCATAAATTGAGGGCACCAAATTGTGTTGATAACCATCATATTCTTCACTACCACACAGTTGCGGTTTAAAGAAGCAAGATCTGCTTAATAATGTCCTGACTAGGTAGTAAAAATTCTTAAGTTTATGATTTGACCTTTGAGTACATGTCTTTTCCTGTATTCTGTAATAGCAATGGGAAGCCTAAAATTAAGCACGTTTGCTGAATATCAGAGTAAAGTGGTTAATTCAAGGAAACGTATTTGTGCAACTGTTTGAATTGAAGGCTGAACTGGCCATCTTTTTTCATGGAACATCATGTTTACTTGAAAGAATGATTCACAGGCATTTATTAAGGTTTGGTTATTTGACCACTAGTTTCTCAAAAATAAACAGTGTGCCTGTTACTATAAAGAAAACAACCAGTGATGTTTGTTGCCAGGGATAAAATTCAAGCTTTCAAGCAAAAGTCAGAATTTTAAAAATTATATCTGCCACATCTGCTATATAACTTTTCTTTTGAAGTTAGTGGTGATACTAATCGGTGTGATTTTTTTTTAATACTGTGTAATGAATGTGTTAATATTTTGGAAAATCTGAAGAATACAGTGAACCAGTGTTTTGCAACTGACCAGTGCATGATTTTAAGAAAAAAGCCAGACAATAAAGAAGTTTGTAAAAATCTAAATAGTACATTTTTTACAAATTTCTTTTGTATTAAAAAATATAGTTATTAAAATTCACACAAAGCTGTTATGTACTTATGAGAGAATGAGAATGGAAAAGACCAAGTAATGTCTGAGTATGATAAAATGAGTTCAACCCTGAGAATTCCCTGAAAAGGCCTCAGGGAAACCCTGCAGCTCACATTTTGAGAGAATTTGCTTGGCCTTGCATCTTAAGGATGTGGATGATCCTTTCTAGTGGATCCAGCTGTGAGAAGAGAGTGGCAGCAGGGTAACTGCTCAGCAGTACATGCCACCAGAGTCTCTGGAGCAAGGAAAAACACCTTTTTGGACAGTTCCAAATTCACAACTTAGCATTTTGCCATCTGAAGCTTGGCAAATGAGTATCTGCTGTCAAACAACCTGTGTGGTATTTGAATAATAGTATTGTTGAGCAAAATATGACTTTTGGCATTTTTTTAAAAATTTGCATCTGTTTAGTAACTAGCCAGTAAGATACTACTGTTAGATATGGATATGAGAAAAAAATCCGTTGAATCTATCTCCCAGTGAAATATTATACTTTTTTATTTAAATAAGATGTTTGTTGTGCTTTACAGGATAGTGCTAATAGTTAAAAATGTGTCTTATAACTTCAATAGTAGGGCTGAGTTTTCTTTACGACATGTTTGTAGTAAATTTGAAGAGCTGTAATGCCCTTTTGTGCAAGGCATTAGAAATAATAGAATTATTAAAGATATTAAATAGATTCTACTGATATAGTATCAGTCCTTATGTTGTTTTCTCCTTGCATTTCTTCCCTGCACTACTTTTCTTTTCTTTCTTTTTTTTTTTCCCCCGGCACTGGGGATTAAACTCACGACCTCGCACCTGCCAACGCAGGTGCTTAAGTCACTGAGCCAAACTCCCAGCCCTGATTTTTTGAGGCAGTGTCACACTATGTAGCTCAGGCCGGCCTTGTGCTCACGTTGTAGCCCAAGCCGGCCTCGAACTCACAACGCTCCACCTTCCTCAGCCTCCCGAGTGCTGGGATTAAAGACGTGTGCCACCACACCTGGCTCTGCACTACTTTTCAAAAAAGGCTCTTCTAAGGAGATACTACAACATGTCTAAAGTTCTTTTTCCTTTGTTGACGTCTGTAGTTTTAAAAATGTCTTCTCATATGTTATCTTCTAATTTTTGTATTTGTTTATTCTGACAGCCTGGGCAGAACTAATTTTGGGCATTCATATAGTTGAGTCATTGATTCATTTTATTAACTCTGAAAGTACCTCTTATTTTGTTTCTAAAAGTCATAATTGTTATTTTGGCCTCTTCTTACTGTCTGAAGAATTGACTGCCTATGTAATCATGAAATTGTGCTTAAAAGAGATTATCTCCTTGACCGAGTCTAAGAAAAGTACTATGGCTTCCAGACTTTTGTCAGCATTACGTTTCTTGAACACTAGGCCAATTTACTTATTTTTCAGGGCCAACATCATACCCTGTCAGTCTGTTTATCCCCCAAACCTTTCTGGATTGTTAATTTCATCCATGGAATTCTAGGTTGAAATTGAGAAAAACAGCAGGGCAATGTGGATTAGAGTTTTCAGAGTGGAAAGACTGCAGATACTGTATTGAGGCCATCTTCATTTGCTAGGGAGTCTCCATAGTACATATGCTGTGCGTGTTATAAACATGTGACATTTCATACTTTGAAGATTGGTTACAGGCTTTGCGTTTTCATTTTCCTGAGCCTCCTTAAAATTGAATGTGGGATCCATCTTTAATTTCTTCTTTTGTTCTCATTAGTGCCTCAGATATAATGCTAAATAAAGACTTTCCTAATTTAAAAAAAAAAAGTATCTGCTCCAGAGAATTTGATCATGTTGCCAAAACACAAAAAGTATAAGACTCTTCATTATAGGATGATTTGTCATAGTAAAAAAAAACAAAAAAAATTAAAAATCCAACAGTGTAAGTAATGGAAATGTAAAATATATATTCTTCCAGTGCAATTTTATGTAGCATTAGAGAATATAAATTAACATGGAGAAATAGCAAAAGCAGTATGTGGACTGAGGGTGTAGCTCAGTGGAAGAGCACTGTTTTCAAATGGGCAAGACACTTGGTTTAATCCTCAGCACCAGAAAAAAGAGGTTTTATCTAGTAAATAAAGTCAGACTCAAAGTACTTACAAAGTTCTTTAAAACATACAACCCAAACAGTACATTTCTTGGCAAGTAAGTGCAAATATTTGTGGAAGAATTTAAAAAGAAAGAAATGTGCAACATTTCTTAACATTCCATAACAGTTATTTCTAAGGAACCAGAGCACAGTGTTGTAGACTAGTTTTTTCTTCAGTGTTTTATTTCTTTATACATTGCAAATTTGTAATATATTCCTTTATTAAAAACTAGGAGAAAATATGACAGTATTAACAATTGTTAATTTGGAGTTTTATAATGTGAATCTTTATTACATACTTTGCTGCGTTTTCTGATAGTTTCAAAAGATCAATATAATGCTAAGTAAAAATTTTAAAATTATTATGCTTACTTTATTGATAGGGATTTTTGAAGTAAGATCAAACTATAAGGTAAATGTTTACACTTAAGAAATTTATTACAGTAAAAGACATCTTCCCTTTAATGCCCCTTGCTTTGAATACTCTTACACCATCATGCTTGCTCCCTTCTGAAACAGTGGTAGAAGTCCTCTCTTATAAGTATGTTTCCTAGGTGTGATAAAAAAATATGGTGAATGCTGCTGCCAGTTGCTATCCAGTAGTTTTTTTTTTTATTTAAGAAAAAAAAAAAGACACATATAACAAAGACAAAAAGCAGAAGAGACAAACAAACGACTAGAGTAAATGCACAACGGTAACATTGCAGGTTTACAAAACAGGATGATAGAAACTGGACAGTGGTTGCAATATTGCGTATCATTATCTTCAAAAATGGTTGTTTACGTTAACAGATATAGACATGTAAAATTGATCTAATCATGTGAGTATTAATTGCTCTTTCTCAATAACGAATACATTCAGCAGTGTAAATCTTACATATACATATATACAGATTTATATCTTTTCCTTTTCCCTTCGCTCTTTCCCCCTTTCCCATTCCCAATTACTTTTGCTCTTTGAGCTGTTTTTTACCCTTACATAGTATTTATTATAGATTTTGGATCATATATAGTTTTTCAGTTTCTTACACTAGGGAGACAATACGGTATTTACACATGTGGGCTTGATTTATCTCACTTATGGGTATGGTCTCAAGTTGTGTCCATTTACATATAAAAGTCTCAATGCAATCTTTCTTAATAGCTGAGTAGTACTCTGTTGTATAAAAATACCACATCTTTTTTATCCATTCTTTGATTGATGGGCACTAGGGTTGTTTCCAAGATCTGGCTATTATAAATTGGGTTGCTATAAACATGGGTGCACAGATATCACTGTGGTATGATGTTTTCAGTTGTTCTGGGAAAATGCCCAGAAGTGGGATAGCTGGGTTGAATGGGATCTCTAATTCTAGCTTCTTGAGATCCCAGTTGTTGATTCTGGAAAGTGTTTCCCGTGCAATTTGATTTTTGTTCATGAACACTCTGCCTACTCCTATGTCATCAAGATTTTTTCCTACTCTGTCTTCTAGTAAATTTAGTGTCTCTGTTTTAACATTCAGATCTTTGATCCATTTTGACTTAATTTTAGTGCATGGTGATAGGCGTGGATCTAGTTTTAGTTTACAGCATATAGAAAGCCAGTTTTTCCAGCACTATTTGTTAAAGAGACTATCTTTCTTCCAATGTACATGTTTGGCCCCTTTGTCAAAAATGAGGTGGCTAAGTGTGTTTGTAGTTGTGGCCGTATCTTCTAATCTATTCCATTGATCTTCAGGTCTGTTTTGATTCCAGTACCACGCTGATTTTATCACAGTAGCTTTGTAGTATAGTTTCAAGTTGGGGATTGTGATGCCTCCTGCCTTCCCTTTGTTGCCCAGAATTGCCTTTGCTATTCTAGATCTTTTCTGGTTCCAGATGAATTTCAGGAATGCTTTCTCTAGCTCTGTGAGGTAGGCAAGTGGTATTTTGATTGGGATTGCATTAAATCTATATAATAATTTTGGGAGAATGGCCATTTTCATGATGTTTGTTCTTCCTATCTATGAACAGGGAATAGCTTTTCATTTTCTGAAATCTTTGATTTCCTTCTTTAGAGTAATGTAATTTTCACTGTATAGATCTTTTACTTCCTTTGTTAGATTGATTCCTAAGTATTTCATTTTTTTGGATGTTATAGTGAAGGGTGTGGTTTCCCTTATTTATCAGTGACTTTGTTGTTTGTGTACAGGAATGCTATTGATTTTTGAGTGTTCACCTTGTATCCAGCTACATTACTGAATTTTGTTATTACCTCTAGAAGTCTGCTAATGGATTTTTGGGAGTCTTCTATGTAGAGTATCATATCGTCTGCAAATAATGATAATTTTACTTCTTCCTTTCCTATCCTTATTCCCGTTTCTTTCTCTTGTCTAATTGCTCTGGTTAGTATTTCCAGAACTATATTGAATAGAAGTGGTGATAATGGACATCCTTGTCTTGTTCCTGATTTTAGGTTGAAAGTTTTCAGTTTTTCTCCATTTAGTAAGATGTTGGCTGTTGGTTTA
The DNA here is from genome assembly GCA_004363535.1 of Dasyprocta punctata. Classification (NCBI taxonomy): domain Eukaryota; kingdom Metazoa; phylum Chordata; class Mammalia; order Rodentia; family Dasyproctidae; genus Dasyprocta; species Dasyprocta punctata. The sequence goes on along the minus strand of RJWM01000172.1, from coordinate 169,144 downwards.
TGATATATGGCTTTTATCAGGTTGAGGTAGAGACTATCTATTCCGATTTTCTGTAGGGTTTTTATCATGAATGGGTGTTGGATTTTGTCAAAAGCTTTTTCTGCATCTATTGAGATGATCATGTGGTTCTTGTCCTTGATCCTGTTGATATGGTGTATTACATTTATTGATTTGCGTATGTTGAACTATCCCTGCATTCCTGGGATGAATCCCGCTTGATCATGGTGTATAATCTTTCTGATAACTTGCTGTATTCTATTTGCCAGTATTTTATGGAGGATTTTTGCGTCTATGTTCATTAGGGAGATTGGCCTGTAATTTTCTTTTTTGGTTGGGTCTTTCTCTGGTTTTGGTAGTAGGGTAATACTTGTTTCCAGGAATGAGTTAGGGAGACTTACTTCCCTTTCAATTTCATTGAAGAGTTTGAGGAGTGTTGGCATTAAGTCTTCCCTAAATTTCTTATAGAATTCAGCAGTGAATCCATCAGGGCTTGGGCTTTTCTTTGTTGGTAAGGTCTTAATTACATTTTCAATTTCAGTAGCTGAAATTGGATTATTCAGCAGCTTTACATCTTTTTGATTCAGCTTTGGTAATTCATAGGTTTCTAGGAATCTGTTCATTCTAATCTATGTGAGTAAAGGTTTTCGAAGTAGGTGTTGATGATCTTCTGTGTTTCCATACAGTCTGTAGTGATTTCGCCCTTTTCTTTTCTTATTGCATGAATCTGAGTTTTTTCTTTCCTCTTCTTGATAAGGTTGGCTAGGGGTTTATCAATTTTATTTACTCTTTCAAAGAACCAACTTTTCGATTCATTAATTCTTTGTATTGTTTTCTTAGTTTCAATTGCAGTAATTTCTGCTGTAATCTTGATAATTTCCTCCCTTCTTTGGGCTTTGGACTTAACTTGCTCTTCTTTTTCTAGCAATTTGAGGTGCAGCATTAGGTTGTTTATGTGTGTGCTTTCCGTTTTTCTGATGTGAGAGCTTAGTGCTATAAATTTCCCTCTGAGGACTGCTTTCATTGTGTCCCACAGGTTCCGGTAATTTGTATTTGCATTTTCATTCAGTTGTAGATATTGTTTAATTTCTTCTTTAACTTCTTCTGTGACCCATTGGTTATTTAGGAGAGTATTATATAATTTCCATGTGTTTATGGAGTTCTTGTAGGTTTTTTTGTCATTCATTCCCAATTTTACTGCGCTGTGGTCAGATAATATACATGGAATTATTTCAGTTCCTTTACATTTACTTAAGCATGTTTTGTGGACCAGTATATGATCTCTTTTAGAGAATGACCCATGTGAAGCTGAGAAGAATGTGTATTCTGATGTTGATGGGTGGAATACTCAGTACACATCTACTAGGTCCGTTTGTTCACAAGTTTGATTCAGTTCTGTTATTTCTTTGCTGATTTTTTGTTTGGTTGATCTATCTCTCTGTGACAATGGGGTATTAAGGTCCCCTGTTATAACTGTATTATCATTTATTTGGTTTTTCATATCTATTAAGAATTGTCTGACATAGTTGGATGCTCTCATATTCAGTGCATATATATTTATGATTGTAATCTCTTCCTCTTGAAGTTTTCCCTAACAAGTATGTAGTGACCTTCTTTACCTCTTTTGATCATTTTCAGTTTGAAGTTCGTATTGTCTGCTAACATAATAGCTACCCCTGCTTTTTTCTGGGTTCCTGTTGCATGGAATATTGCTTTCCAGCCTTTGATTTTTAGTCTGTGAATTTCCTTTTGAGTGAAATGTGTTTCTTGTACACAGCATATTGTTGGGTTTTGTTTCTTAACCCACTCTGCTAGTCTGTTTCTTTTTTTTGGTGAGTTGAGACCATTTACATTGATTGATATAACTGGTATGTACTGGTTCATTCCTGTCATGATATCTTTCTGTTGTTGGTTTTCTACATTTCCTGTTTAATTATTTGCCCTACTTAGCGGTTTCTTTTTGTTGTTGTTCTTAAGATTGTGGCTATCTTTGTCTCTTTCTAGAGTGTGTTTAAGTACTCTTTGTAGTGTTGGTTTGGTGGCCATAAATTTCTTCAGTTGTTCTTTGTCATGAAAGTATCTTACTTCTCCATCAATTTTTAAGGATAGTTTTGCAGGGTACATCAATCTGGGTTGAAAGTTGTTTTCTTTCAGGATTTGAAATACTTCACTCCAAGCTCTTCTTAACTTAAAGGTTTGTGTTGAGAAGTCTGCCGTGATTCTGATAGGCTTTCCTTCATAAGTGATCTGTTTCTTTTCTCTGACAGCTTTTAGTATTTTGTTCTTGTGCTGTATTTCTGATACCCTTATTATTATATGTCTGGGAGAGAATTTATTTTGGTTGTCGCTAATTGGGGTTCTGTATGCCTCAGTTACCTGTATTTCAGATTCTCTTCCCATGTTTGGAAAGTTTTCTGCTATTATTTCTGTGAATAGTCTTCGCAGGTCATTGGTATTGACCCCTGCTTTTTCATTTATGCCTATTAATCTAATGTTCTTTCTCTTGGCATCGTCTTGCAGCTGTTGAATTGTTGTTTCTTGGTTCCTTACTATTTTTAAGAGATCTTTTCTTTCATGGCCGTGAGCTCCCATGCTGTCTTCAAGATCTGAGATTGTATCTTCAGCTTCATTCAAGCGGTTTTTCAAACTTTCCGTGGAATTTTTCATTTCCTGCATTTCCCTTTGCATCTGTTTCATGCATTCTGTTTGTGTCTTATATTGTTCATTCAAGGTTTCGATCATTTTCTTAAGTTCTTCTATTTTTTAAGTCTTACTCTTCTTTAGATACACACAACATTTCTTTAATAATGATTCTCATTTCATTTTTTAGCTGAGAGATTATTTCTGATTTGAGTTTCTCTATAGCTTCATCAAGTTGTTTCTTTACTGCATTTTCTATCATTTCAGAAAGTTCAGTTGTGTGACTCCCACTGTCTTCCATTTCAGTGTCTCTTGGGTTTGTTCTCAGTGGGCTGGGGGATTGAGACTGCCTCTTGGTCTTTCATTTTGTCATTTTCTTCTAGAACCTGTGTGGTTCTGTGTCCTGCAAGGCTGACTGGGCGTTCCCCTGGTGGGTCGCGCTGAATCGCGGGACCGGGTAGAGGTGGATCCTGTGCGCAGCTAGTGAGGGCGCCCTCCCAGAGCGTGCGGGTGGAGCCTCCGCCTTACTGGGTGGGGGCCAAGGCCTCCTGGTCCCAGGCAGCTAGGCAGAGTGTACCCCGGAGTGTCGCTATCCAGTAGAGAGGGAGGTTCATAAAAATACTGTGGTTCACTGGATCTGACACTGTACAACTTCTGGTTCTTTCCAAAAGTTAAAATGACCATCAAAGGTAAGCATTTTAGATCAATTCAGGACATCAAGGCAGCCAACCACAACAGAGCAGCTAAAGACAGTCATGAAAGAGACCTTCTAGAAATGTTTTAAACAGTAGCAAGAACAATGGGTTAAGGGTGTTCCAAGCTTGGGATGGAGGTGGGAGTATTTTGAAAGGAATGAATGGCAATGTGTTTTTTTACTGCAATAAATTAAAAATAATTACCACACCTCAAATACCACAAATTTATGAATAAAAGACTTATCTTTGTTAAATTTTAACCATTATTGACAGTGAAGTGTATCATCTTTTACCCAATTTCTTAGCACCCAAAAATGTGAGGAAAGAGATTGGGCAGTATAGTCTTAAATGTGTTTGTCAACATTGTTAAGCAGGGGAAAATCCTTTTTTGAAAGCAATTTCGGGGGGGGGCAGGATTGAACCCAACACCTGTCACATGCTAGGTAGGTAAGCTGTTTACCACTGAGCTACATATGCAGCCGTTTTTATTTTTTACTTTGTGACAGGGTTTCACTAAGTTGTCCAGGCTACACTTGAACCTGCAGTCTTGTTGCCTCATCCTCTAGTCCCTGGAACCTGCAGTCCTGTTACCTTATCCTCTAGTCTCTGTGCCCCCATGCCTGGCCTCACAAGTATTTGGGGTGAGGGGGTACAAGGAGTCGAACTCAGGACCTCACACTTGCCAGGCAGGCGCGGTGCCTCTGAGGTATATCCTTGGCCCCTGGCCTCACAGTTTTTAAAACTTTCAAGGGCCATAAAATGATTTATCTTCCTTTACTTGTTTGTTCTGCTTTTTTGAATCTCTCCCACATACTGTTCCATAGTATAAAATACTCACCAGATACTAAATCATTATTTCAAGTAGTTAAAAATTGTAAGGGTCTAAGAGTTTAACATTACATTAATAAGTTTACTTGATATGCAATTATTAAACAGGAAAATTTAAAGACCAAGTAGCTTTGTGGAAAAAACTGGGTGATATATGTTAAGTTTGAAAAGGACCATGAAATTATCAATGTGTTTTAATTATAATTTTTTAAATTCAGGGATTGTGTTAAATAATTTTAGAGTGATGGGTTTGTTTATGACTTTCCCTCACTAAATTGAAGTATTTTTTTTGTGCTATTATGTTTATCTTGAAATAGTATATATATTTATTTGTAATGTATGTTTACTGGGTTTTTCTTTTTAAAATATTACTTTGGACTTACTCCTTTCCTAACTCTTCAAACCTTAGGCAGAAATAAAACGTCTTCAAGAAGCCAATAAGGCAGCTCGGAAGGAAAGACAACTGATTCTTAAGCAGCAGGAGGAGATAGAAAGGATCCGACAGACAACTATAAAACTGCAGGAGAAGTTGAAGTCTGCAGGGGAAAATAAATTGGTAAATTCCATGGAGTTATTATTAGTTTATTTTCTGTTGCATGTAACTTACTAATATCCCACCTCATTTTCTAATATGATGACTATATGTTCAAGCAGTGTGATATAATAATGAAGTAGTATAAGGTTTTTTTATTATGGTTTTTTTGAGACAGGGTCTCGCTACACAGTTCAGGCTCACATTGAACTCACCATGTAGCCAAGGCTGGCCTCGAACTCACAGCAGTCTTCCTGCCTCAGGCTCCCAAATGCTGGTATTACAGGCAGATGCCACCATGCCTGGCAGTAGGTTAAAAGTTCTGTGTATGTGTCTTTTTTTTACTGTACTAAGAATTCCCCACCCCTTCCCACAGAATATTCCTATTTTGAAAAGCATACATGATTCATATATTAATTTAAAATACTTTCCACTCATGAATTAAATTGGAACTGAAAGCTTTGGTTCTTGCTTAACAGTCCAAATATATTCAGAATTAATAGTAGTGACTGTTTTCCTTTTTATGTGATGCTTATTTCTGCTGTCCAGTTTTAATATTATAATGCAGTAGGACTCAAAGTAGATATTTTCACAGGAACAAAATTTGTGTCCATTCTAAGGTACTATGAAGTGTCAATGGAGTGTCATAAAACCCAAAATTACATAGTAGTATAATTTTTAAAGTCACTATTCTCTACTTTGAAACAATCTCAAACTTACAAGAAAATTTCAAACACAAGTAATTCTGTTTTCCTGAGTCATAGTACAGTAAGTAGCAAATTAACATGAACACATTATTACATGTAGTCTATAGACTGTTTTTAAATGTCTCCATTTGTCAGAATAGTGTTCCTTATAGCAAAAGTAACTGCAGAATGACACGTTGCGTTTAGTTTCCATGTCTCTTTAGACTTCTTCAATCTGGAAAAATTCTTTGGTTCTCGTGATTTTGACACGTTAAAAGATTATATGAATAGTGCGACCCTGCCTCAAAAAAAACCAGGGCCGGGAGTTTGGCTCAGTGCCTTAAGCGCCTGCCCTGGCAGGCGCGAGGTTGTGAGTTCAATCCCTGGTGCCGCAAAAAAAAAAAAAAAATAAATTAAAAAAAAAAAGATTATATGATACTTACTTTGTAGAATGTTCATGTCTTTTTTTTTTTTTTTTCTTTCTTTCTTTCTTCTTTTGAGACAGGATCTCGCTATGTATTTCAGGCTGGTCCTGAACTCACTATGTATCCCAGGCTGACCTTCAACTTGCAGTAATCCTCCTGCTTCAGTTTCCTGAGTGTAGAGATTACAGGTGTGCGCCACCACGCCTGGATATAATATTTGTTTCTTAGCTAAGTTTTGTCTGATGTTTCTTCACAATTAGATTCAGGTTGTGTATCTGTGCCAGAAATATAACGGAAGTGATGCTGTATGTTCTTACAGTCTATCAGGTGGTGTATGATATTGATTGATCCCATTGATAAGTGTCGCCTTGATCACTTAATTAAGGTAGTGTCTGCAGACTTTACTGTAAAGTCACTGTCTTTTCCTTTACAATTAATTATTTTGCGTAGAGGTATTTTGAAACTATATAAATGTTCTATTAAATTTCAATTTGTGCTTTTATCTACTCATAAATTCCTGTTGTACTCACACATAATCTGTTAAAATCTTTATGTGTTTGATGTTCAATTTGTTCCAAATTGGACCTTTAAGAATTTCTTCACAATTGGGTGTAGTGGCACACACCTGAAATCCCCATACATTGGGAGGCGGGGACAGCAGAATCACAAGTAAAAGAAGGGGGTAAAGTGAATGGGGATGTAGCTCACAGCAAAATTTATGAGTTCAACTCAAGTACAGAAAATAAAACAAAAAACAGTACTCCTTCATACAGATTTCTGTGTTTGGTATAGCCTATCAGTTTTGAGAACTTTCTTGTTTGTTGGTATAAGACGTTTCAGGGTCATTTTAAACTTCTCTTGCCCTAGACTTCAAAATCAACTGGTATTTTGAGGAAGCTTATTGAAACACTGAAATGTGGCACTGGGCATGTTCATTACTTTTGGGTTTTGCTCCTCCTAATCAACAAAATCTAGGGAATATATTAATATATGTAGATATATATAACCAAACATATTTTATGTCTTGATTTATGTATATGTAAATTCAAGTTCATACTTCCAATTCCAATCCAGTATCATAATGTTCACTCTAGGTTTTTCTATTTTGGAACTCACTTGTCTGACAGATAATTGTTAATATTTTCTTTAATATAGGTAATAGTTTTATCATTCCTCCTATATAACCTTTTTTTTGTTTGTTTGTCAGGGTCTCGTGATGTAGTTCAGGCTGGTCTTGAACTCACTATGTAGCCTAGGCTGACCTTGAACTCTCAGTGAGTCTCCTGATGACAGGCATATACCACCACACCAGTCTTGTAACCCATCTTTCATAACCACTGACCTCCCTTTCCCACGTGTATACCCTTCTTTCTCTTTTTTAGGTTGTGACTCACCAAGTTGGGCTGCTGTTCATCCCCTTCATCCTTCTCTATACCTTCCTTTTTCTTTTGGGTTCTGATACCTATGCTCAAAGTTTCCTGTGTGAAGGCCATTGTCACTGTGTTTGTGCTCATTGCTTTATGTGCTGGCCTACTTTCATATGAATTTCCTTATTGCTCTACTTGGGTCTGATTCTTCACATAGCCACTCTCCTGCATTAGATGGTATCTTTATCCTACTCTCAGATTCTGACACCCCATTGTTGGCCCCATCCCCCTCTACCTTGCATGGACACCTGCCTTGTTCTGCTCTATCAAATGATTTTAGAACTGAGTTATTCAAGAAAGGGAATGGAAAGAAGGGCTCTGCTTTGTCTATATTTTTCACAAAATAAAAGGAGTCACGATTATTCCTATTCGTCTTCCTGAAAATGTAAAAGTATATAATTTTTGTGTGAAAGATACACTAAGCAATTCAGTTTTCACTTTTTGTTATCTCAAGTAGCATATTGATTAAACCAGTAGTTCCTAAAAGTTTCAGTATGAACTTTCTTTAATTTGTGAAAATAATTACTTTGTATTATGAATATTTAATGGAAAAATCTATTCCCCAGTATATTTAAAATGTTTTATGTCTTCTGTTCATTCTTTGTGCCATACTGTATGTTTTAAATAGAGTGTATGATTTTCAATTCCTCTAGAAAGGGTCAACTTTAAAAAATCAGAGGACGTGTAGATACTAGATTACTAGTGGTAGAAGATTTTTGGATTTCTTTTTCTCCTTTTTTTGTTTCCTTCTTGGTTTTTTGTGAACTGGTTTCACTATGTAGTTCAGGCTGACCTCAAGCTCATGGTGATACTCCTGCCTCACTCTCCTGAGTGCTGGGATCCTATGCTTAGACCACCGTTCTGAACTTGTTTTTGAATTTTTTCTGAAGTTCGAATTTCTTCCCTTCTCCTCCCTCCCTCCCCTCCCTTTCTTCCTCCTCCTTCTTTCTTCCTTCCTTCCTTCCTTCCTTCCTTCCTTCCTTCCTTCCTTTCTCTCTCTCTCTCTCTCTCTCTCTCCTCTCTTTCTTTCTTTCTTTCTTTCTTTCTTTCTTTCTTTCTTTCTTTCTTTCTTTCTTTTCCCTTCCTTCCTTCCTTCTTTCTTTTCTTTTCTTTTTTCCTTCCTTCCTTCCTTCCTTCCTTCCTTCCTTCCTTCCTTTTCACAAGCAATCCAATCAATCAACTTCCGATAAAAATGTACATAGCAAAAAATGTAACCATTTTTAGGTGTGATGTTTTTGTCCTTTACATAATATCTGAATGCCCACTATTATTACAAACATCGATTTGACTTTAAACTTAATTTTGAATTGACAGTGTTTAAAGTCTCTTCAGGACCCTTATAAAGTCCAATAAAATTTTGCTTCTTTTTGTTTTCAGGAATCCCATAGTAATGATGATGATGATGATGATGACACAAAGAATAACAAGGCAACTAGTCCTGGTCCAACTGATTTGGAAACTCGCAGTCCTTCTCCTATTTCAATCTCCAGCAGTGAAACTAGTAGCATCATGCAGAAATTGAAGAAAATGAGAAGCCACATGGATGAAAAGTAATTGATTTTTATAAATATCTCTTGTTTAGTTACATCAAAAGTTGTGGCAATAGATAATATTTTTATTATACTTCATTAAATTAGATTAAGACAAAAAATTTTATAAATTCAGTAGCATTTTAGCAGAATTATGAAGTCAACCTAGAAGCCAATTAACTGTAGGTCTTAATTCTAAAAGTTTTTTTCATTTTAATACAGACAAATTTCTTATTAAAAAACCAAAATAATATTTGCAAGTGTACCTATGGCAATATTTTTTCCATTCAAAAGGATATGTCTACCAACTTCAGGAGCTGCTAATGGTATATTTAGTTGGCATCTCATCTTTCTGCTCTTTCACAGATCTCAGCCATTTTCCAACAGAAGAATAAAACTTCAATCTTGTGAGTAGGTGTGAGTTGCTTAGCTGACATCAGAAAGGCTGAAATCCTCCTGGGATGTTGAATGATTTGGCACTCTAATATTCTAAAATACTTTTAAGAATTTTTTTTAAGAATAGGAAGAATTTATTGTAAGGAAGAAAAGATGCTGTCTCAGAGGAAGAAGGGTTTTCCTACTTAGATGTAGTTCATTTGCACATACTCTTTGACAATATAAAATGACACTTATGTGGTAGTTTACTTTTTTGATGTATATTTAATTATATACGGTTATTTTATTTTATTTTTTGGTACCAGTGTTCGAACTGACAACCTTGTACCTGCTAGGCAGACGCTTAGGCCACTGAGCTAAATCCCCAGCCCTATATACGGTTATAAATTAGCTTCTTGTAGACCTAATCCTAATCCCCTAGCCCTAATCCTAAGTATTTTATTTTTCATTAAGCTTCTTTATTTTTAGTATCACAATGGAATAATGAGAAAATAAGAACACAAATATGAGTCTTTGCCTCTGTAATCTCTACCCCATACCTAGGTTTCTTGAAATCCACTATTAGAAATTTTTATTGACTGTCGTTTTTTTAAATTTTTAATTTAATTTTTTAATTTTTTTTAGTTTTTTGGTACCAGGGATTGAACTCACGACCTCACACTTGCCAGGCAGGCACTTACACCGTTTAGCTAAATCCCCGTCCCTTGACTGTCATTTTAAGTTAGCAGTTTGAACCACATGATAATCTTACATATTACCACGTGTTACAATTTAATTAAAATGGTTAATCATTTATAAGTGAAATCCTTATTTCCTGTAAGTCCAGTTATACATTGGCACTTCACTGTAAAAGAAAGCATTTCATAAGAATAATTCATTGATTATGAAAATAAGTTTTTAAAAAGGTATAAATTTTTAAGAATAATATGCAGGTAGGTGAAAACCAAATGTTAACAAATATATGAGTATTCCTTTTGAATGAGTTCTATGGGATAGGCTAAATTAGGTTTCTTAAAATAAAAATTGATTGACATTTAGGCTAAAGATGCCTTCTTCCTTTTCCAGTAGCCTACAGAAGCATGCTGTGTTGCTCCAGAGATCTTTGAATTCAAAATTAATCTTTCTTTTAAATTTTTATTGCTGAATTACATTATTATCTGTCTGCACATGCCTTTGAATGTTAAATGTTAGGGGAAGAGAGTTTCAGGGGTGATTTCTTCATTGACCCCTTGATCCTGTATTGCAGTAAAAGCTTCATTCCAGTCTCCCTTAATGATATTGTAATAATTCAACCATATCTATAGAAGAAATTGCTGATCCTATTCTGTGAGGTCAGTTTCTGTGGTACTTACTTTAGTTTTGGTTAAAGCTTTAGAAATCCTAAACAACAAATTCAGAGTTGGATTTATTAACTTTTTTCCAAGTTTTCTGAAGTATTTCTATAGAATTCAAAATATTAATCATCTAGAATTTTTCTATTATTACCATGTCATCTCTTGTCAACTATTGCAGCAGACTTTTAAGAAATTTGTTGAAAATAGGCCACGAAGCATTCAGTGATTTCTTGATCTGTTTGAAACAGTATAGTTGTGTTTGTTAGAGTGATGGGGGAAGACAGTAGTGCAAAGAAATGGCTGGATGATGGCTGAAATTTGACGATGAGGTAAAGTATTTTGAGAAATTGTGATATATTAAAAAAAAAGAATATCATTGTTAAGCACTTTTGTTTTTTATCTCTGAAATACAATAATGGGAAAACTAGCTTTTAAATACTACTTACGTTACCAAAACTTTCTAATCAGATCTCATTCAAAAGATGTTAGAATAGCTACTCAAGAAATACAGAATTTCCAGGTGTGGTGTTGCATGCCTGTAATCCCAGCACTCGGGAGGCTGAGGCAGGAGAATCGTTACAAGTTCGAGACCAGCCTGAGCTACAAAGTGAGCTCAAGGCTAGCCTGAACTGCATATGTATTTTCATAGAATTCAAAATATTAATCACCCAGAATTTTCCTATTACTACTTTGTCATATCTTATCAGATGATAAGAGATCTCTTATCTTCTTTGTCTCAAAAAGACAAAAAAAAATATACACAATTGCTTACTTTTGTAGTCACTTACTTAGTAGATACTTAGCAGCAAAATTGTTTGAAATTTTGCTATTTCGTGACCAGGCAATGTATTTTTTGTTCTGTGGATTTGCAAAGGCGGTCAGACCTAGTTTGTTGTTATAAAACACCTGTCAAAAAAGTATCGTCCTTCCAAACAACTTTTATTACCATTTGGGGAAACTTTTTTTATTATATATCATTGCTTACTGTTGGCCATCTGAGCTGTGATTTTTATGATACATTTTTCTGAAGTGATGACACTGTTCTTAACTACAATGAAAGATTTCATTCTTTAGTGTTTCACTGAGACAATAATGCCTTCTTTAGAATTTACATTTCTAATAATTAAGGATTTTTAAAGGAAGACTTTGATGTTCTATTAAAGATATCTCAGAATTATTTTCCTGACTTACTTATTGAGTTAATGTTTTATAAATAATTTCTGTTTTTCAATATAGCGAAAATCAAGAAAAAGTTTAAAATGTTTCATATTTATAAGTGGATTGCCTAATAATTATGAAGCATATATTCTCATAAAACAAAACACTATGAGGGCTAGAGATGTAGCTCAGTGGCACAAGCAACTTCCTGGCAAGTGCAAGGCCCTGAGTTCAATTCCTGGTACTAAAAAAACAGAAAACCATGAAATTGGCTTTTCCTGTTATTTTGCCAATTCCAATTCAGGATAAGTGTTTACTGAGCAAATGGAGCTCTGAAATAGTGTTATCTTCAAGCATTGCATTACTTAAAACACTGTGCTCTTCCATATTAATAATTACACACTTGGTCCCTCAGCATTTATTTATTGAGTAATGTGAGAGTATGCTAGGTTCTGAGAATTATGATGACAAATGTATATCTGCCCTCAAAGAGGTTAGTCTGTGGGGGGAAAAAAGCATGGTAAGATCATTTTAAAAAGTGTATATATTAATCTATTGGTAAAGAAGTGCAGAAAGGAAGGGAAGTTTTCATGGATGTGTGTTCAGAGTTGAATTAGGAAGTGCTCAGACCAAGAATAACAAGAATCACGTAATTATTTTTTGCTTTCACTATTCATTACAGTCCAAGCTAACATGAAAAAAATGAATAAATAGGCACAAAAATCTTAAATATTCCTTTTATAAATCTCAGTCTGTGTAGAAAACCACTAAAGGGACAAAATTAACTGTTTTTAAATAATTCATCAAAAAGTGGCAATAACAAATAAGTGTATTTTTCTGTCTAAAAATATGATTTATCTGATGAATTTTGAAATCTTTCCCATTAATCTGCTGAGTGAAAAAATTAAAAATTTTCAAAGGAGGACTTGTGATAATTCCATTAAAGACATCTTAACTAGAATTCCTTTAAATTATTAAATATCATTGTCTTAAGTTGACAACAAATATCTTAGAAAAGGTTTTAGTCAAAATGTAGTAGGTAAATAAGTCCTGATAGTATGATAATGTGTTTCTATTTTCTGTGGTTCTTAGGTCAAGAATAATGTACTATGTTACTTTACCTGAGTGTATGCAAATTATTAGGCTATTTTAAGTAATAAAATGTGTTTTGCTAAAGGAAAAAACGCTAAATTGCATTTTCTTTTAAGTCAGTACTATTATCCTTATCCTCTTTTTAATATTATTAAAGATTTGAAAGAATCTACTTTAAAAAATATAAAGTTCTGTGTTCCATTTTTATTTACAACAATATAGAATTAAAGAATTACAAATCCAAAAGTACTTATAAAATTATTTGAGGTATTAAATTTTTGTTTGTTTTATTTAATATCTTGCAGAATTGAATGATTTTAGACCTTGAAGCTTCACTTGAAGTTTAGAGCTGGATTGGGTAATCACAGCACTTGCAAAGGCTAACACAAGAGGATAGCAAATTCCAGCCCAACCTGAACAACTTGGCATCTTAGCAACTTAGCAAGACCCTGTCTTAAAATAAAAATATGAAGGGCTGGGAATGTAGCTCAGTATGAAGGTCCTGGGTTCAATCCCCAGAACTGAAAAATTAAATAAAATAAATAAATGAATGAATAAATAAATTAGTAAATAAGTAGGTAAAGTTTAGATAATTTTATTTCTTTATAACATTATTTTATCATCAGTTGGAATACTATCTCAATTACATTAGCCCAGTGGGAGAAAAAAATCTCATGTCACATAGTCCAGCAGTGTGTTGAAGTTTGGAGAAAAGTGGGAGTATTTGGAGAAAGAGTCATAAAATTTTAGAACTAGAAGGGCTTTTAGGGAAGTCACCTGTGTTTAATATGAATAAATTTGAGGCCCACAGAGATTAAGTTGACCCAGGTCATAATACATAGCAGAATGACAGAGCTAGAATCAATTCTGCTCTCTGGAGGTCAGCCGGCTAAGGTTAAAGTTAGCTTTATCTGCTTTCAACTTCATAAATTTTTGAAAGCTACAGTGATGTTATCTTTAATAGAAACTTATCCTTCTAAATAGTGTTTGTTGGAAAATGCTGAATGATTCATTACTGGAGTTGTGTATCAGTACAGTGTAATTTATATAAAAGTGTGACTTTAAAAGCTAATTATTCATTAATTCCCTAAATTGAAACATTATAAATATATAATGATTTTCATACTAGATGAAGTGTATTTCTAATCCTAGCCAAGTATTTTGTTACCATCAAAATCCTTGGGCAGTGACTTGACATCAATGATAAAGAGTGTCAGTATCATTTTCTATTAGTAAAGGCATTTTCTGTTAGTAGACAGACGTTTATGTCTCCATCATTCACAAATTTTATTTCTTACCTATGCTGCATCTTAATGGATTATTAACTCAAATATGAAGCACTGCTTCTTTTATCTCAACTTTTATTCAGCTTTTTAAAAATCTTATTTGTGCCGGGGATTTAGCTCACTGGCGTAAGCGCCTGCCTGGGAGGCGTGAGGTTATGAGTTTGATCCCCGGTACCAAAAAAAGCAAACAAACAAAGAAATCGCTATTTGTTCTAGAATGTTATTTATATTAAATAAGGAAATACGTTTCTGGAAAGAAATTGTAACTTTATGATTAAGTTAGAGTTACAGTGTTCCTTATTTTCGTTTTCTATCAGCCATTTCTTCTCATTTCTAAACTAGAGCTTTTGATAATGCTTAATCTTTATAAATGGAAAGTAAATATCAGTTCTTGTTCTAATAGAGAAAGTTATTGTTCTTTACATTGGGCTGGGCAGGAAATTTGACTTGTGTATTTTTATAGTTTGTTTTCCATGTTCCAATATTATTTTACTTTTTGTACTAGGTTATGCATGCATTTAGCAATTATATACTCAAGAGGGTGGGTGATACTTGAATATTGTGAATAGACTTTTTTTAACCTTTTGCCATATACATTTTTTATTGCATAATATTTTGATAATTGGCATCAAAATAAGTTTATTAAACATTCATAAAGAATGGCAAGGAAAATTACAGTGTCTTACTAAAATTTGCCAAAATTTTTTTCTTTGAGCTGTGCAGAAAATCAAAGCAATCCAGGTGTGTATGTGTGTGTGTGTGTGTGTGTTTGTGTGTGTAAAATAGATGAAGGAAAGATAAAGTACTATATGTGGGAAAATGGACATTAAAATAGTCTGTTAGCTAAAAGTATGTGTAGATAAGATTAAACATACTTTTTAAAGTCCAAGTGAGTGGCTGGATTATTTATACCTAGATTTTCTCACTTCTAGGTATACTGATACTACTCCTTGCCCTTCCAAGGCAATACATGTTGCCTTGATGTATGACTTGTTGTGTGCATGTGAACAGGAGCATGCTCTGTCAAAGAGGTTTAACCTTTCTGAATTATTGCTAGACTTATTTATTCTTTCATACACATATATAATGACTGCTACTACAAAAGAAACAAATTGGGCTTTTAAAAATGTATGTGGTGCTCACTTTGGCAGCACATGTACTAAAAAAAGGTATGTAATTTTAACATATGGAATTTTCTTGCCTTTAACCTTATAGTTGAGCTATCCATTGTATATTTTTAACTGACAGTGTTTGTTGAGATCAGCTTACTTTATTCTTAATTGTGTATCTTGATAATAAAATGAGTATTTATTTCAATAGTATTAATTTAGGTCGGCATTTGTTAGATTGGACAAGATAACTCCAATAGATCCTGTTAACAGTTTCATGTTTAGAGGTTAACAAAGTGCTTTTCTTTTAATTTTTTTTACTGAATTATATTCGTATTTTGAAGCTAGATCATGATGGTAAGGTTAGGTAAGAAAAATTGTACTTTCTATTTAATTTCAAACTTAAAGTACATGACAAGGTACAGATTTAAAAATCAGTTGCTCAGGATTGCATATGTATGTAGAGTTGTTGATAAACGAGGTTCATGACCTTAATTGTACTCTGTTTTAAAGCTTATTTAAAAACCTACTAAGCTCCACATTGTACTTCTCATTATCTTACTCACAGATAAGTAGATTTAACTAAAAATATAGATGATTAAGCAGTATTTGAGAAGAAAGACATGTTTATTCAGAAATTATTGATCTATAGAAGTACATTTTTTATACCATACATAGTATAACATTTGCTCTAAGTAGTTTATAATGTTGTTAGGAAGCATATTGAAAGTTCTTCACTCAGCCCTTACGCTTTCCCTTTCTCATTCTTCCTGCCTCTTGATCTCTTGGTTTTTATAATCTTCCTCCTTATTTTGTAGACACTGCTCTCCTGTTCACTACTTCTTCTCTGTCTTTACGTCTCATCACTGGGCCTCTCTCAGTGTCTGTTTTCCCAACCTTCATCCCAAATTCCAGCTGTATATCTACAACCAGTTGGTCAGGTAACTTTGCACCTTTTTCAGTGCACTCTTTGATAGAGCATGCTCTGTTCTTTATGTTTGTTTGCTTTTTTCCACTTTTTTTTTTAACAGTGTAGAGGTCTCTTGTCAAATATGTAGATTTTACTATTAATTTGACATGACAATTCAAGAAGTGAAATGACAGTTCTTCTTGTGCTCTTGATTGATTTTTGGATATGTGAATGCATTTTTCTTCATTATTTACTGTTTCAGATCTAATACCAATAATATGAGCAGCTCATATTTGATTTAGACATGTCATTTACATTTGAAGAGTTTATTTGTAGCCTCTGATGTAATCAGATTAGTAATTTCTCAATCTTTTGCACCTAAGATACGACTGGCTATTTAATTTCAGAGATTGGGTTAAATTGAGAAATTTTAGACATTTAATGCATCTTTTCACTCAGACAAGACATTTGACTGATGCTTTACTCTATATGGAAGAATGTATCTCTTTGGTAATAGGAGCCAAACTGACTAGAACTGAAGCAAAGCCAGACAAAATTTGAAAAGGGATATAAACATGTTTTTGTTTGCTTGTGTGTTTTGAAGCTTTGGGGTTTGTTTTTTGTTGTTTTTGGTCTTCGTTGTTTTGGGTTTTGTGTGTTTTCTGGTCTGAGCCTTCAGAATAAATTTCTTATATCTTTTGTTACAAAAAAGAACCACCTATAAAAATGAATATATAAGTGTTAACATTTTTAGTCATGGTTGTCCGTGTATCCTAAAGATTTTTTAAATTTGCCACTATTTTTTCTTTGCTAATCTTATGAAACATTGTAAGTGAAACATAAATTCTCTCATTTTCTGAATAAGTCAACTCATCAAACTTTGTTATTTCATACTTTTTTTAGAGAGAAATAGTGTGAATATTCTACTTTTGCACAACTTGTTGAAGTGCTGAGAGAGCTTTCAAAGGGATCTCTGCCTATAGATTTCTTCTATAACTAGTCTTTATGGTGTGGTCACAGGTTTCTGACAAAGCGAGAACAAAAATTAATGCAACGACGACAACATGCAGAAGAACTCCTGGAGTGGAAGCGACGTTTGGACGCAGAAGAGGCTGAAATTCGTCAAATGGAAAAACAAGCTTTGGCTGCTTGGGACAAAGAATTAATGAAATCCAAAACTCCTAAGAAAGAATTGGAAGACCAGCGAATAGAACAGAAAGGTAATAAATACTAACTATTCATATTACAAACTAAGGCCTAACATATTTGAAAGATATATCATTTCTTTTTAAAATGTTAATGATTAAAGATGAAGAAGGCAATTCAACTATACATGCTGCATAACTCAGAAAAATTAAAACGTGATGAATAACTCTTTGTCAGTGCCAACTTGAAAACTTGGAAGAAGCTGGGCGTGGTGGCGCACGCCTTTAATCCCAGCACTCGGGAGGCTGAGGTAGGTGGAGCGTTGTGAGTTCGAGGCCCGCTTGGGCTACAACGCGAGCCCAAGGCTGGCCTGAGCTGCGTAGTGCAACCCTGCCTCAAAAAAGCCAGGGCTGGGAGTTTGGCTCAGTGGCTTAAGCGCCTGTCCTGGCAGGCGTGAGGCTGTGAGTTCGATCCCCGGTGCCACAAAAAAAAAAAAAAAAGAAAAAAGAAAACTTGGAAGAAATGAGTAAATCCTTTTAGAAAGACAACTTACCTGAATTTTGTCAATTGGAAAATGAGACTCTTCTTACTCCTTTGACCCTTAAAAAACTGTACCCTAGTAGCTAAGATCTTTTTACAAAGATCTCTTCTGGCTTTGATAGCCTATTAGACATGCAAGGGAAAAAAACCCAGGCATGTAGTTTTTTACTTTTGTTTTGCTGAATATAGAACTCAGGTCCTCATGCATGCTAAGTAGACTCAATCACTGAACTGCGCTTCAACAAATACGTCTATTTTAAATCAATATGATGACTAATGTTTAGATTTTAATGTAACAAATCATGAGAAGTTTATTGATATTAGTTGCAGGATCTACACCATAGTTAACATTTAAGAAACTACCACTTACCAAGTTTTGATATACATGAAAAAGAATATACATATATATTCTTAGAAAGCTCTCTTTTCTGACTACATATCTTTGTGAGGATAGATTTTTCTGCATATGTGTCAACTAAAACATTGCTGCTGATTGAATACGAAAGTAGGTACAAGCATTGTTTGTTGTTATGGTAGACATTAGTAGTATTTATTAGTAAAGTGGAAAACTATTCCTCTTGTTTAAACTTTTATAGAAAAATATTTGTTTTAAAAATTTTTAAATGCTATCTATACTAACATATAATAGGTTTATTAGTGCTTTTTTGAATAAATTATTATTTGAACCATTTTTTAGTTTTAATTTCTAGTATGATAAATACTAATACATATACCCATAACCACATAAACTAAAACTCTTTGGGGTCCTTACTAATTTTTTAAAGTATGAAGGGATCCTGAGGCAAAAGTTATGAGAACTGTTAGTCTAGAGCAGTAGTGGAGAACCTGTGACATACGTGCCCACAGCGGGCTGTGTGTATTATTGAAATCACTAAAAAGTTTACCATCACTGCTTTAGAGCATACCATATAGGTTCATGCATGTTGTACATTTTACAAAGTTTTTACTTTTTTCACTTTTAGTAAATAGGATATACAGTTATGTATCAGTTAACAATGAGGATATGTTCTTAGAAATGTATTTAGACAATTTCTTCATTGTGTGGACATTGTGGAGTATGTATTCATAAACCTAGATACACAGACCTAGATATTATAATTCAGACATTTGACACGGTCTTTTCTCTTGATTATATCAAGGATAAACGCAAGCTATATGAAACTGCTGCAGGTGTAGCAGCATATTGTTTTATGGCAGTTTTTTAATAAGCACAAGGAGAACATTCTAAAATGAAGATAGAAAGTATGATATAGTAAATGCATAAATCACTAATGTCATCCTTGATGATCTTTATTAAATATTGTGTATAATACTTAATTGTATGTCATATACTTCTGTATACTGTAACTGGCAGCACCATAGGTTTGTCTCCATCATTATTACCGCGAACACATTAATAATGAGTTGCACTATGACTTTGCAACAGCTGTGACTTCATTAGATAATCTGTGAGGTTACTGTTATATATATGATATGTCTTTGACTGAAATAATACTATGCACTGCATGTCTGTATTTTAAAAAATAATGATAAAAATTGGCCAATAATTGTCCGTATTTCTTTAAAAGCATCTAAATATTGCCAGTCTCCTATTCACATGTAACTGTCTTCAAAAGTCAGGAATTCTATTAGCTACCACTTCAAAGTCATAGGATGGTTATTACTTTAAAAAAGAAAAATGAAGGGGCCAGGGATTTAGCTCAGTGGCTTAAGCGCTTGCCTGGTAAGTGCGAGATCATGAGTTCGATCCCTGGTACCCCCACAAAAAGAAATGATAAAAAGTGTTGGCAAGGATGTGGAGAAATTAAAATCTGTGCACAGCAGGTTGCAGTTTCTCTACAAACAGTTAAAAAATAAACCCTAAAAATAGAATTGTCATGAATCACAGCAGTTCCATTTCTAGGTATATACTCAAAAGGTTTGAAACAGGTTCTTAAAGAGATGTTTGTATAACCATGTTTATAGCAGCTTTATTATAGTAGCCAAAAGATGAAAGCTACCCAAGTGTGCTTTGATATTCAGATATGGCAGGTGAATATGATCGAATATTACTCAACTATAGAAAGGAAGGAGAAATTCTGACAATGTTACAGCATGAATAAATCTTGGAGACGTTATATTAAGTGAAATAAGCTAGTTAAGTACCTACGGTAGTACCTAAAGATGATGGCCAGGGGCTGGGGATCTGGAGGATATAGAGTTGTTCCAGAGTTCACTTTGGGATGATGATAAAATTCTGGAAATGAGCCTGGCGTGGTGGTGCACGCCTTTAATCCCAGCACTCAGGAGGCTGAGGTAGGAGAAGCATTGTGAGTTCCAAGCCAACTTGGGCTACAACGTGAGCGCAAGGCCAGCCTGAGCTACATAGTGCAACCCTGTCTCAAAACATTAGGGCTGAGAGTTTGGCTCAGTGGCATAAGTGCCTGCCTGGCAGGTGCGAGGTTGTGAGTTTGATCCCTGGTGCCACAAAAAAAAAAAAAAAAAAAAAAAATTCTGGAAATCACAGTAGTGATGGTTGCACACAGTATGAATGTACTTAATGCTACCGAACTACGCTCTTTAAAATGATTATGATAGAAGTTTTATGAGTATTTTACCACGACTTTAAAAATTAATTTTAAAGACTGGTATGGTGGCATATGTCTGTCATTCCATAACTCGAGAGGCTGAGGCAAGAGGATCCTCAAGTTTGAGGCCAGGCTGGGCTACAAAGTGAGCTCAAGGGCAGCCTGAACTACATAGCAAGACCCTGTCTCAAAAAGAAGAAAAAATTTTAAAGTCAAAGAATAGACGGAAAGGTCTATAAAGGCCCATACTCTACCCAGTATGAATTTTTAAAATGTGTTTGTGTAACTGCTGTCAAACAAAAATCAAATATCTATTTTCAGAGTTATAGAAATGTAAAGGAGTGCATTCTCTTCTATCTAAAATTTAGACATTTTCTAAAACATTTTCAATTTTAGCTATATACTACCTTTGCATAAATGAGTTATTTTTGATGTTTAGAATTCATTCATTCATTCGTTCAGCTATTCTGATTATGCTACAATATACAACATTTAGAAATTAATTTTTCCGCCTGAGGAGATTAACTTTTAGAGCTGAGGATGTAACTCAATGATAGAGCCCTTTCGTAACGTACTCAAGACCCTGAGTTTGATCCCTGGTACTGCCCCCAAAAGGGGAGGTAGCTTTTAAATGAAATGTTTTTAAATGTCCTGACATCCTGTTTCTTAAAGTAAAATGTCATCTGGGGTACAGATACTTATTATTTTAACTGAACTGAATTTATAGATATACAGAGTCCACCAAAAACTGTATACACACTTCAGGAAAAGAAGAGCATGTATAAATATTTTAATACTAAATTTATTGAGACATCATGAGGGTTAATATAAGTTACCTTTGGCCTCTATAATTGTAAGAGGTGCTCAAAGTGCTGGCTATAGCTTCCAGACATTTTATTAGTATGATGAACTGCTGTTTGGGTAACTTTGGTCATTGAGATTGCTACATGTGCAAGGGCCAGCAATGTAGTGGGTTTTCTGCAGTATATAACATCCTCTAGGATCCCCCATGAAAGTAACTATTTAAAAAAAAGTCATATGACTTTTCCTTTCCTGAAATGTGTATACATTTTGGGGGCAGACTATATTTTCAGATCCAACAGACTATTACAGACCTTAAAAATGTTTCAGTACTTATGTTATTAGTACTTATACAAAGTGTATTATAGCCTAATCCTTTTGAGGCATTATAACTATAGAGGCAAAGAAACAAAGCAATGTATATTTTAAGGTTATGCAAGTATAAGTCAAAACTTTTCTGTCTAGTGTCAAACATATTTTTGTTTTTCTAGAGATAACAGAATCCACAATAGGCAGGAAATTCTGGAGATGAGACAATGCTACTAATTCTAAAAGTGCTAATAAAATACATAGTATACCGCCATCAGTGCATCTCTGGCTCCTTCATTTGTAATGTGTGTACATCCTACTGTATAAATACACCACAATTTAGTTAACTTACTGTCACTAGATAATTTGGGTTTCTTCCAGTTTTTGACTATTATACCAATCCTACCAATAAGCATGCAGAAATTCTGCTTTATATAGGCAAGATTTCTATAGGATATATACCTAGGAATTGGTTTGCTAGATTATAGAATATGACATGTTCTGATCTTTTTCAAGTAATATGAAATTATTTTCCAAAATGGTTGGACCACTTTCCATTGCCAAAGGAATATAAGAGAGTCATAATTGCTCTGCATTCTCACAGTTAAGATTGTCAATCACTGTCCTTGCTGATTATGTGATAGATATCTTCCCTCGTTGGTGTCAGCCAAAGTTCTTAATTAGACTACAGTAGATGTTTGGACAAAATAAATTATACCTAGATGCAACTAGTGATTTTACCCTAAATACAAATGTAAAGTGTAAGAATTTAATTTCTGCACTGAAAATTTTTGTGCTTTTGTGTATTTGTCTTGTTTTTATCCTCTCTTTCCAGAAATAGTAAGTGAAGAGGAATCTCCTTTACCTTCCTACTCTCATCTGAACAGTGAAAGCTCAATTCCAGAGGAATTAGGCAGCCCTGCTGGTATATATGTAACCCCTGAGTCTGTCATACAGGAGCAGCAAGGGAGTCCAGATCACAGTATACTTACTGAAGAAATGGTTTATTCACAGGAGCTAGAATCTTCTACCTCTCCTAGTAAACATGTAAGTTAATGTTTATATCTTAAAGCTTTCTTAGTAAGAACTTGTCTGAGAGGTTATTATTTTACCAGTTATTTTAATGGTTATATCATTCCTATTAGTGACATCATTAGCTACCACCCATATTTGTAGCATACAGTATCTAACATTTGAATAGAAATAAAGTTTTTATTAACTCATAGATTTATGAATACATGAAATACAGTTTTAGTGGCAGTTACAAAATTATGTGCTTTCGAGTCTATTAATACTGACTATGTATGAAAACTTTTAAAGTCTTTAATAAAGATAATTGGTGGAAAGAGTATAAGTCCTTTCTGAAATCTGTGTTTTGTTCTAAAAACAGTAAGATTTTAACCCATAGCAGAGTTCCTGTATTATAGTTTAATGACTGCTTGCTCACTCATAAATCAGAATGAAAATAATGTTACTGCTTTAAAGCAAATCTGAAATATTTAAGTTAGAATAAAGCTCATTATTAGAGTAAGATTTTCTGCACTATCTTTAACTTGATCTATACCTTATAGATTAAAAAAAACTTGGTGATGAAACTTCACTATAGAAAAACTTACTTTTTAAATTTGATTTTATAAAATGTATCAAGAAATTAGCATAGCAACATTAAATACTTAGTGAACACAGTTTTTTAAAAAATGGATTATCTGCAGTGTGGAGATTCCTCAAAAAGCTAGGATTGGAGGTTCCATTTGACCCAGTATTCCCCTTCTGGGTATCTTCCCAAAAGAATTAAAAACATTCTACCACAGCAATATATGTGCACCTATGTTTATAGCTGCCCAGTTCATATAGCTAGATCTTGAAAACAACCTACATGCCCCTCGACTGAGGAATGGATGAAAAAGATGTGGTATTTCTATATAATGGAATACTACTCAGCTATAAAGAACAATAAACTAGGCGTTTTCACTCTTAAATGGATGAGTGCTGAAAATATAATTCTCAGTGAACTAAGTAAGTCACACATATGTAACCATCACATTGTTGCACTTGTGTGATGAACTGAAACAAAGTCTATGTATATAAAAAATTAATTAAGACAGTTAAAGAAAAAGAATTTTGAGTGAAAAGTAGTTTTCTCAGGGTCATCTTCAGATTTCATTTTAATACGAAATGTTTATTTGAAAACAATAGAGCAATCATAACAAAAAAGATAGTCATATAGTTGGTTTCTCTTGATTCACTGAGGCAAAAGTTTTGTGCTAATAATTTTTTGGATAATTTTTTGGATAATTTTTTGGATAATGCTTCATGGCTATATCTTTTATCCTAAATAATTTCTGTGAATATAATAATATGTAATGTGCTGATGATTGTTACTCTCTTACTGGCCAGTTGTGAAATTGTTTTGCTTTGGTTTCTTACTTTCCTTTTGTTTAAAATAAATAAATTTAAAAAAAAAAGAAAAAAATGGAACATCATTTTTGAGAGTTTCCATTTTTAACATGGATATAAAGAATTAACTGCATATCCACTGTTGAAAAATCAGTCAGTCATGTGTGTTATGTACTACCTGAAAGATTTGGAGGAAGACCATTTTTTGTTCAATAAAGAACTGATTCCATATAGTGCTGAGTGTACTTAAGTACATATTTTAAAACTGCTTTTAGATGATAAAAGTCTTCCGATTATTATTCTGTTGGTGATTTTTAAATTTATTATATGGTAATAATAGGCTTGTATAAATAATCTTGTAGCACAGTTTCTACCTTCTAAGAATGTGTCACCAACTGCATTTTGTCATCATCTTACTGGTTTCTAAGTTTCTGTAAATCTGTTACATTCTACCTAGTATCATATTTATAATACCCACAGACTAAATGAATACTAAAAAGCAGGTTTTTTCTTACAAGAAAATATATTAAGAAAATCAAAATTAGTGGTGTCTCAAAGTGGTTTTAAAATAAAAGCTAGTATTTATTAAGTACTTACTTGCACAGTAACAGGTAGTATACTAAATGCCTTCCATGGATTGTAACCTAACCCTCATAACTGAGTAGACTGCTGTAATTCCTGCTTTAAAGAAATTTGCCAAAAGTCACAGGGATAGAAAGTGATGGTATCAGGGAATCAAATCAGGCATTCTACCTCTTGGTGTCAGGGTAGAAATTAAGTTTTCATAATAATCTTGTAGACAGTCTTAGGTCTGTTTACTCCCTCTTCCATGAAAGTAGTAAAGATTTAATATTTGTAAATTAAAATAATTAGGAAGGTAAATAACACTGACACAGTAACCACTTTTAAATTTATTGTATATTTTATTTATTTATTTATTATTTATTTATTTTGGTCTTTTTGAGACAGGATCTCACTATGCAATTTATGCTGGCTTGGAGTTCACTTTGTAACCCAGGCTGGTCTCAAACTCACTATGATCCTCCTGCCTCAGCCTCCCAAGTGCTGGGATTACAGGTGTGCGCCACCACATCCAACTATTGTATATATTTTTTAAAAGTATACTTTTAAAATTTATTTTTTAAGTTTTAAAATGAAAAATATAAAAACGATGATACAGAATTTCAAAATCAACTAGTAGGAGATTAGCAATGAT
The DNA here is from genome assembly GCA_004363535.1 of Dasyprocta punctata. Classification (NCBI taxonomy): domain Eukaryota; kingdom Metazoa; phylum Chordata; class Mammalia; order Rodentia; family Dasyproctidae; genus Dasyprocta; species Dasyprocta punctata. The sequence continues at coordinate 144,103 of RJWM01000172.1, read as the reverse complement.
AATATATTGCATATTGTTATCATCAAAGTAGTTGCTTAGATTCCAAGATACAGATGTGAAAAACTGATCAAACAATGAAAGCAAAAACTGTTGATGAACAGAGATTAGTAGTCTGTACTGAAGTTATATTTGCTCCTAAATATCATTAATAGCATATCATATTTCATGATACCTACATATTTATTCCTTAAACATTTCAAAAAACTGACCAATAAACAAATTAGAGTTAAATGCTAACTTGTCAGGAAGTTGCACTGGACTGTAATGCCCATAAATTCTTAAATGTTTATTGGTTACAGCTTGTCTCATTTCCAACTTATTATTTTACATCAGTTTAAGGAAATAATATGTTCATTTTGTTGGTTTTTAAAACAATCTTTATTTTGGCCTAATACACTTTTTTCATATTTCCATTGTACCATCTTTTATAATATCTTACTGTTCTTTTTATTTCTTATGAATAATCTATGTCCCTGAAAAACTTTTCAGTAGGTCTAAATTACTTTTGCCTCTATTTTTATTTACCTTGAGCTTTTTAAAAATTTTAATCATTATTTGTAGGTTATAGTTGTTTTGATAGGTTTAAGATCCACCCAACAATACTTTACTATATTTAAAACATCAATATTAATACCAAACCATGACTTTTCTACTTTCAATAGTACTACTTAAATCAGTCTTGTCTCATTTTCCTCATACACAGAAGAGCAAGAAAAGAATGTATCTTGGCATATTTACATTTTGGGTAACACAATCTTCAGAATGACATATTACCAAAGAACATTATTTTGTTAAAACTTAGCTAAATTCTGTTTAAGATTCACAGCTCTAAATGTACATTTAACTTTTGTTTGATTCTATAATATGCTATAGATTCAGCATCTGTCTACTCTTGTTCCCCAATGATGAGATTCTGGTTTTCTCAGGCAGTTTTACTTCTCTTATAGTAACTATACTTTTCTAACAGTGAACATTCATGAAAAGACAAAAGATTTAGAAATTATGAAAGACTAGGTTAGGTTCCAGTGTTGACTTTTCCACACCAAATTAATTTGAAAGTATGTCATATCTACCTTACAATGCTGTTGAGAAACAGGTATGGAAAATGCAGTATTAAGTACCTAGCGCACAGTAAATGCTTCATTTCAGAGCAAAAACTGTGAAAAGGTCTCTTCCTAAAGGATTATTATTTTCTTCTGATATATGGAAATCAGACTGAATGAGGAAGAAGTTCACCTCTTCTGATAGTCCTGCAAGTTATCAACACTGCAGTACAACCAGGTTTATGATTTCTGGTAGTTGTACAGGAAAAAAAGTATTTCTAAAATGTATACCTTTATAGCTTCTTTTTTTGCCTTTAAGAAAAATGGAGGTAGCCAGGTATGGTGGCACACATCTTTAATCCCAGCACTCAGGAGGCTGAGGCAGGAGGATTGTTGTGAGTTTGAGACCAGCCTGGGCTACAAAATGAGATCAAGGCCAGCCTAAACTGCAAAGTGAGACCCTGTCTCAAAAAATAAGGCCAAGGATTTAGCTCAGTGACCTAAGCACTTACCTGGCAGGCACGAGGTTGTGAGTTTAATCCCCAGTACCAAAAAAAAAAAAAAAAAAAATGGAGGTCTTATTCTACAGCATTGTTAAAAACTTTTCATTTTTTTGTCATAGTTACTTAAAATACCTTGTAAATAATATCTTTAGTTGGCTAGGATCACAGATTTTAAATAGAATTTCACAATTATATCACAGAAAAATTCTCATTTTGTTTTCTGTTTAAATAGTCACCTCCCAAAAGCTGTGCATCTGTGTCAAAGCAGGAGTCAAGCAAAGGAGGTCATAAGACTAGAGGACAATGTCATCTCCCTCTGAAATCCCATCATCATTGTTATAGTTGGTCTGATGAGTCATTATCTATGACACAATCAGGTAAGTCTAATGACTTTTTCTTACTTAGTACAGTATTTGAGTTGTTCTTTATTAAGCTTTGTTTAATCGTAAGTAGAGTGCTAAACTTTATTGCATTTGTAAATGCTTTCTTCTTGCCAAGTTTAAATCATATATTTCTTTGTCAGTAATTATATCTCTAATTTCAGAAAACTTGATAAACTTTTATTCTCATGTATTAGTGGACATTGGTTGCATAACATTCTGTACTTCATCAGCATGTCATACCAGACAGCACAAATTATAACAACACTTCGCCCAGCGGATTTCCATTACTAAACTCCTGTAGACAAGGGTGTATATGTTCTTAACAATTATAGCACCAGGACCTAGCAGGCACTTTGGATTTCACATGATAGGTATATTTCTTGGTTGAATTCATGATAACCATGAAAAGAAATAAAAGTTGGTTGTACAGGAAGGTGCAAAAGTCTCAAAGGAGAAAAAGTAGAGAAGTAACAGACTACAGTGGCAGTGGGGCACACCCTCTATTTTCCCTCAGCCTCTTCCCTACCATCAGTCACTTTAGATTATGGAAGAATGAACAGCCTCTATTCTAAAAGGCTTCAAGAAATTTGTTGGCCTTGGGAAGCATTTCTCCAGAGACATTGCTTGGTTTAAGATCAGTACTACATTGAATATTGCCACATTGATTGCCATATTGAGTATTTTACCTTTTGAGTTTATGTTTAATTTTCTTTAGAGAGTAGACATTTAGTAAAGAGAAACAAAAAGTACTAGTTTGTTTTGCTTTGTTTTGTTTGCATGAGGTGATTTGTGATCATGAACTACGCCCATTTGTTTTCTGTGTTTCAGATAGTAAGTCATAAAATTTTCTCTCACCTGATCTTTTATTCTTGGAGTAATTGTGTATCTCAAAGAGTAGATATACCAATTATTTTACCATAAATATTTTTTAGACTTTCTCAGATTTTTCACAATTGCAAATGCTATAATGAACATACATATATAATATTTTATAATTTGTTGAATATTCAGATTCTTAAGTAGAATTAGTGGGTCAAATTAGTTATTTATCTCTGGAAAATTACTTATATTTTTGTATACTTTTTTTAATATACTCTGAGAAGTTATTGCTGGTAGAATAATATGTTGGCAGATATAAACGTGATGGATACTTTGAAACGTAGGTTTTCTTGGGTCTGTTGCTTGTGACTTTCTTTACATTTCTTTCCCATATTGAATTATCTTTTAAAATCCAAAACAGTCCAGCACTCAGGCAGCTGAGGCAAGAGGATTGCTGTGAGTTCGAGGCCATCCTGGACTACATAATGAGGCCAGGCCAGCCTAAATTATATAGCGAGATTCTCTCTCAAAAAAAAAAAAAAAAAAAAAGTTAAAGTAGTGTAATAATGTCTTACCCATCCTTATATGAGTTACATACCAAGAATTAATGATAATATTTTTATTGTTTTATTGATAAAACTTTTTCAAGTAAGAATAATTTTGGGAAAATAGCTGTAAGATTTCTAAACTATATATGCAGTCTATCTGTTCACAATGATGTCATCATGGACAGTATTTGTCAAAGTGGTAGGGTGATATGATACCTGTACTACACCAATACAGTTTATCAAGCAAGCTAGCATAATCAGCACAAGAGAAATAATCAAAACCGTAACCAGATTATTCTAATTATTATTGTCTTGACATGTTTCAACGAGCTACATTTTTTTGTTACTTTTCATCTCTCCTACATCCTCAAAAAGTCCTGTAGAAGAGAATTTTATAAAAACAATATATTATTCATATAGCGAGTTTCTTGGGTAAAAAAATTCTAGAGATTCTTTTATATGTTCTTGATATGCAGTAAAATATTAGATTTAGGCAAATTTATAATATGTTTCTGTTTACTCTTGCAGGCTTTGTTTGTTTGTTTATTTTTTGAGACAGTCTCACTATGTAGTGCAGGCTGGCCTTGAACTCACTTTGTAGCCCAGTCTAGTCTTGAACTTGCAGTGATCCTCCTGCCGCAGCCTCCTGAGTGCTGGGATTACAGGCATTCGCCACCATGCCTGGCTAAGGACATAAACCTTAATTGGGCTAAAAAAATACAATTTAGAAGATCTAAAGTTATGAATTTATACTTCATCTTAGAAAGACAATTTTTAGCACTGGATTCGGTGAATTTGACTTTATATTTGATATGTGAGATCACATGGTAAGATACAATACCTGTGGCCTACAACTTAAAGGAGAAAACTTTAGTTCATGATCTGCCAGTTCCAAAGAAACCAGATGGGCATGGCAGACGGGCATGGCAAAGAAAAAGCTGCTCAGCCAGAAAGCAGAGATCCAAGGGATAGAGCCAAGGATATATACTCTTCTAGGCCACACCCTTAGTTCCAGCCAGGCCCCACTCCTCTAATCTACCAATGAATAATGTGTCCCCATGATCTAATCACCTCCCCAAACCCCCATCTATAATTGCATGAGACTTTGGGGGGACATCTAGTTCTAAACCATAATATGTGATATTTATCCTCTTCTTTTTGCCTGGCTTATTAAAAGGGAGGGCAGCAGGGTAGCTGGGGCTGTAGCTTAGTGTGAAGACCCTGGGTTCAATCCCCATTGGTTGGGGGGAAGAAGAGTTTACAGCAAAATGTATTTCTTTGTAAGTTCTGTCTTTTATGTGGTTTTAGGGAATGAGCTAATGTTTTACCGTCAATTTGAAATGATAAAATTCAAGTTTGATTTTAATTTCACTTTAAGATATTAAACTATACATTAATGATTAAAGGAAAGAACAGTTAAATATGATTATCTTGTCACCAGAAATAATTTCTTGCAGAATATACCAATTTCACTAACCTAACAATTTTTAACTTCAGCTACATGTTTCACCAAGACAGGGCATCTGCAGACTTATTTATAATTTCAAATAATATAATTAGAGAATGAAAATAAATAGGAAGAACCAAGACAAATGAAAAAGAAGGATTTATGAAAATAAAGGATGCATTGCACTAATAAATTTTTTTCAGAAGCTCAAATTTCTTAATGTAAAGTATAAGATTGACTATTTAAATGAAGTGTTATCATTACAGCTTTGCATTAGTATTTATTAAGTTAACTTTATTCTTTAGTTAAAATTAAACAGCATATTTTGTATCTTTTTCAGAAACTACATCTGACCAGAGTGACATTGAAGGTAGGATCAGAGCTCTGAAGGATGAGTTGCGGAAACGAAAATCAGTTGTGGATCAGTTGAAGAAGGAACAGAAAAAAAGACAAAAGGAAAGACTGAAAGCACAAGAAGCCAGTCTAATTAAACAATTAGAGGTCAGACATAGGAAAAAGGGGGATCAAATATCAAGATTTATATATATATATAGTTATATAGTTATATATATAGTTATATTTTTTTAATATATTTTTTATTTTATATTTTTTTGCTAAATACTAGGCAAGTGCCCCACCACTGAGATATATCCACAAAGTACTTTATTTTGAGAATGGCTCACTAAGGTGGCCCCAGGCTGGCCTTGAAATTACAATCTTCCTACCTCAGCCTACCAAGTAGCTGGGATACAGGCATGTGCCACTATGTTGGACTGAAAATGTTGTTAATATTGTTAATAGAGTAATGAATTAGGATTTTTCAATATTGGCATGTTGTCACATTTTATCCTAACTCTATTTAAAAAATTCTGAGGATATCTAAGCAACTCTTGCTTAAAATATTAAGCTGAATATTAAATTAAAATACTATGTAGTAAAACATTCAGTTTAAGGCCTTTTTTCCTGCAAAAAAAGATTAGACTTACTATAAAAGGAAGTTTGATATCCATACTCTCTTAAACAAAGAACTGTTAGATAGATAAATAATTATAGCTACTGGAATTATTACTGTCTTTTCTCTTTCCTTAGCAGAGTGGGCTTCATGTCACACAACCTTTTTTTTTTTTTTTGTACCTGAGAGTGAACTCGTGAACTCATGACCTCACGCTTGCTGGTCAGACGCTTACCACACAACTTATTAACACAACTCTTTATACTATTTGAGTGGTTTCTAAATGATAGCTGTAAGCTTGACTTTCCTCCTAGGCTCTAGAAACCTTCCTGATTCTGTCTCAACCTGGAAACCTACCTTTGATGTCATCCACATTCTGTTTCTTCCCATTCCTTCAGCACCAGTTTTCACCGATTCTATTACAAAGGTCCTTGCTTGTCCTTTTCCATTCCTACTGCCGTCAAGCTAGTTGTAGCCCTTATGAACTCCTGCCTGTATTATTTGCAGTCTCTTAGATGTCACTGCCTCTGGCTGATTGTCTGTTACATGTGTTCTGTCAGCTACCACTATGTCCTAAATCATCAAAGTCATTATAGAATCAGTCTGAAGCACCTACTTTTCATAAGAATTGTTTCTTATGTTATCACCAGAGAAGATCATCCAGCTTCTTCTTGAATGTCCATAATGGAAATTTCAAAATGCAGTTGGTTTCATTGTTAGACTCTTAACGCTCTAGATGCTAGAAAGTGATTTTTATATTTAGTCTAAATTCCTGGCCTTTAAATTTCTACCTTTGGGCTTTACTTTGTAACACAAGTTTCTCTGATATTTATTAATTTAATCATCAAATTGCAATGTTCTTCATATGCCACAAATGTAGCTGATTATAGAGATTTTTATTTAAGCCTCACGGTAACAAGGCATGGGTATTAATCCTGTTTTATAGGAAAGGAAACAGTTTTAATAAAATTAATGATTTTCCCAGGGACACACAATTTGTAAATGGTAAAGCTAGGATTTTAATCTAGCTTTCATTCCAAATTCTGTGTCCTTACCATCATACTGTCTTTCACATAGTAAAAAGATTTGTTAACAGATCTAGAGTAAACATCTGCACAAGTACAATACAAAAATAAAGCAGACATATCTTGCACAGATGTTAAAAGTAGGAAAAATTATTAAGATATAATGATTATTAATTGACTTAAATAAAAATAAAATTTTGTATTTAAAATTTAAAACTATAGTATCTGATATAGAAATATACATAGCAGATCATGTGAAAAAGAAATCTGCTGGTCATGGTGGCCCATGCCTATAATCCCAGCTATTTGGAAAGCTGAGGCTTTATGTTTCAGGCCCAGACAGCTTTCTGTTTTCTCAGAAGCTTTAAAAAGGTTTGAGGATGCAGCTCAGTGCTGGAGGGCTTTCCTAGCATGCACAGGGCTCTGAGTTCAATACCCAGTGCTGGGGGGAGAAGAGGTATTTTATTTGATCACAGATTTAATAAATGGATTGTACTCATATAACTTTCAGATCTGAGTAATCGTAGTCCTTTTGCATACCTACCTAAGTGGACCATTTAGCTATGTTTAATGTATATTTTGGGTTTTTCATTTGTGTTCGTTTTTTGAGATAGAATCTCACTTTGGAGATTTGGCTGACCTCCAATTCTCAATCCTTTTGCATAAGCCCTCCAAGTGGTAGGATTACAGATGTGTACCATCATGCCAGGCTAATGTGTGTTTAATACTAGGAATTTATCAGAACATTGAGAATTCAGTTGGAGAGAACATAGATGATGACACTCATAAAACTAGGGATTTTAGGGATCTGTATCAATTGACAGATGTCCATCCATTCATTCATTCTATAACTATTGATAGTCTAATTTGGGCCACATTGTATGTAGATACTGTGAATATACAGTGTTGGTCAAAAGACTATAGTAAAGAGTTGCAAAAGTAGAAATTTTAGCTTTTATAGAAAATGGACAGATAATACATTAAAAATTCACCTTAGATGTCATACAAATTATCATTATAAATTAGTAAAGTTTTGTTTACAGAATGGGTGATGATTAGGAAATAAACAGTTTTTAATGTGATAGGATACGAAATCATATTTCTATAGAAATATTAAATTTCTTCTGCTTCCTCCTCCTCCTCCTCCTCTTCCTCCTTCTCCTCCTTCTCCTCCTTCTCCTTTATCCTCTTCATCTTGTTCTTGTTTTTCTTTTTTTATGTTGCTGGAGATTGAACTCAGGAGGCAGGGAGAGAGACTTTTTAATCATATCATCTTTACTGGTTAAATATTTAAACTATGCTATTTAAAAATTTGTAATATACTATTTTATAACAAGGTAGGTTTTTTTTTTAACTCTGCATAGTAACTTCTTTGGTTTTTCTAAATTTAGTCATATGATGAATTCATTAAGAAAACTGAAGCTGAGCTTAGCCGAGATTTGGAAACATCACCAACCGCCAAACCCCAGATTAAAACATTCTCCACAGCTTCTGAAAAACCCAAGATCAAACCCCCTCCACTACACAGGTAGGAATTTTTGATAACTTATTTTTATATTCTGTTTTGTTTGAGAGAGAAAGAAAAGATTTTTAGTAGGTTTATCATTTAAATACCTATGAAATTATAGAAATAAATTTATAGTTTTAGTTTCACAAAAGTAAAGTATTGTGTATGAAAAGCGGTGCAGATTTTTAAAATATGTGTTTAATCCCTCAGTCTAAGGGGTACAAGGAAAATAGTACTCTACAACATTGCTAATGGTAGCATCACAAGTTGGCATAGATGCTTCAAAATACAATTAGGCAATGTTTTAGATTCCAAAACTATGTAACCTTTGACCACAGTGATCCTACGTTTGGAAAATTAGCTTGATATAATATGGAGTTTCAGATGTCTGTATTTACATGGGTATGTTTATCATAACATCCTTTATACTCATAAGGTGTTAGAAATAATCTTAATATCTAAAAATGGATGAGTAGCTCAGTAATTGTAGTTCTTTTCAGGTGATAGAATATTATGTAGCCATTAAGCAAATACAGAAGATAGTAAGTAGCAGTATTAGACTATGCAATGTATTAAAATATAGGGCATATTAAGTATCATTTTTAACCTATATTCAGATTATAATATTTAAAATCTTTTGAACAATGAGTATGGGTTAGGTCAGTCAATGCAACTGAGAAATGGGAATATTTCACAGGGAAGGCCATTCATGTATGACCAAAAGCAGAAAATATATTGGTGTACCATAGGAACTGAACACAATAGGACGTTGGTAGAGTTAGCAGAAAAGTAAGTAAAATCTGAATTTTGAAATCCTGTACTTACATTATTCTCATTTGTATTTTGTCTTTTAGAATATATGGAGCCCTCAAAGGTTGTTTTGAAACAACCTTTGGGTATTTGGAATATTTTTTTGTTTGTTACAAAAGTAATACAGGCTCATTATAATTAAATATATTTGTGCTTGTATCCTGTCTCCAGTACCAGCTAGCCAAATAACTTCGGGCAAGTTATTTAACCTCTCTGTTTCAGTTTTTAAATAGGGATTTATATATCTCCATTAAACAAGATCATAAAACATTGATCAGTATACTTGTTATAAAAGTTAAAAGATATATAACACACCCTGTAACATAGTAAACCTTATATATTAACTGCTACTATTGATATTATAATAGCTGGAGAAGCAATAAGAAATTTAAATCATACACATGTAATATTCAACCCAAAATAGCAAATGTGAACAAACAGACCTATTTCCTCTAGGATTTTTCTGTTTAGATTTTTGTTTGTATTTTTGGTACCCATGCATTTTCTCATTGTATTATAAACTATAACTTTTATCTTAATTTCTATTGAATGGCTTTATATTTTTTCTTATCAAGCAACTAAAAATTTTAAACCAGGGGCTAGGGTTGTAGCTCTGTGGCAGTGCATGTACTTTGCATGTGTGAGAGCCTGGGTTCAGTCCCCAGTATGGGAAGGGGAAGGAAAAAGAGCAGGAGCAGGGGACAGAAGAGAGAAAAAAAAAAGAAAGATAGATACACAGATTGATTGACTGATTGCTTTTAACCAGAGAATGACAGATTTGTGTTTACACTGATCTTTCTGACCACAATATGGGGGAAAGATAAAAAAAAATTAATCCAAATAAAAGGTAGTCTAAGTCAGACCTCAAATAAGCAACACTAAGTAAGAATAAAAAACAGGAGATACATTTTAGGAATATTTAAGAAGTAGATTTGACTAGTTAAAGTGCTCAATGGGGAAGAAGAATAAATGGCTACCAGGTTGCTCCTGGGAGCTAATGAGCTCAGGATTCCACTAAATTAAATAGAAAAGTGAGTTGTTTTTGTAAGAAACTTGTAACTTATAATTCTGAGATGCCATAGTTCATATAAGTTGTCCTATAGAGTTGTCAAGGGTTATTGAGGATGACCAATGTATAGATAGTGGTTGAAGCCAAGAAGATACACATTCAAAGAGAAAACAAGTGAGCTGAGTACTAAACATGATAAAATAGCAACCTTTGTGGTCATTATAAAGAGGTAGAAAATGAAAACCACTTAAGGCTTAGCAAATAAGAGCTAAGAAAATGAAAATGACAAATGCGGTCCTTCCTGCTTCATATAAAGAATAAGAAAAGACAATAGGAATGGGGAATTGAGAGGGAACTTTTGGAGGGTGTTTGTGGGGCATGAGGCATACTTATTAGCTGAAGTGTGTGTGGGGGAACTATCTGGATGGAAGACTAAAGATTATAATAAAGACAGTAGATAATTGAGGAGTACCATCTGTGAAGGTGAGCAATTAGTTTTGAACAAACAAGAGAAATGTCTTTTTCTCCCTGCAGCTAGGAGAAAACATAGTTCGGATGGCTATAAATATAGGTAAATTTATAGTTAGAAAAAGAGGCAAAGCTAGACATGGTGGCACACACCTGTAATCCCTGCACTCGGGAGGCTGAACCAGGAGGGAAGGCCAACCTGGGCTACATAGCAAGTTCAAGGCCAGTCTGAACTACATAGTGATACCTGTCTCAAAACAAAAAAAAAAAAGAAAAAAGAAAAGAAAAAGAGGCAAGATCATGTAGAGACAGTGATGGGGACCAGAAATAGGCTTGATGAAAGTGGCAAAAGATTGAAATCCTACTGGTGGAGAATGGATTAAGAATCCTTTTTTTTTTTTTTTTTTCTGTCAGTTATAGTATCAGCAATATATTTATTTCTGCTTATTAATTTTTCTACTTCAGATCTGAAACAGCAAAAAACTGGAAATCACTAACAGAGCCAGAACGTTCCAGAGGATCCTTGGAGTCTATTGCTGAGCATGTTGGTATGTAACTAGAGAAAATAAGTTTTATTTACATAGTCTAAGACTTTGTGCTGTTATTTTATTTTATTATATTGTTTTTATTTATATTATGTACTTTTTTCAATTTAAAAGAGAGAAAAATTACTGAAAATAAAATATGATACAATGAGGAAATAGAACTAATGTATAAAAAAAGCCTGCCTAAACATCAGTAACAAAATAGAGGTTTGAATTAGAAGCTTAACTTACCAGCTCATTATGTCATTCTTTGTTCTTATTTTGTAAATTTAGCTCTTCAAATGCTGCATTTGTTTTCTTTTTTCTTTTTTTTCTTGTTTTGGTACCAGGAATCAAACTCACAACCTTGTGCTTGCCAGGCAGGCGCTTATACCACTAAGCTAAATCCCCAGCCCTCAAATGCTACATTTGCAGAAAGTTTGTCTTTTTTTTTTCCCAATGTTTGAGAGCTTAGTTGTAATCTTCAGGAAAATTCATTCTTTAAGAAGTATAAATAGGGTGGTACACACATGTAAGGCCAGCACTTGGGAACCTGAGGCAAAAGGCCAGACTGAGCTACAAAGTGAGTTCAGGGCCAGCCTAAACTGCATAGTAAAACCCTGTCTCAAAAAGAAAGTATAAATAGGTATATTTATCCCTTCCTCCTTGATTTCCTATTTGAAGGTTGTATATAATATCCATCATACAATATTGTTTTTTCATGATTTGAAAATGATCTGACAAAGCTCCATATATTTAGCTTCACTTTTCTTCACTTTGTAAGTTAAGACAACACTTAAGAAATTATTTCAAGCTGGGAGTGGTAGGAGACACCTGTAATCCTACCAGTAGCACTCAGCAGGCTGAGGCAGAAAGGTCACCATGAATTCAAGGCCATCCTGGACTACATGGTGAGACCTTTTATCAAAAAAACCAAGAAAAATAAAATTGTTTAAAAAAAAAAAAGAGAGAACTGGGATATAGCTCAGTGGTAGAACACTGTGCCAGGCCCTTGGTTCAAATTCCCAATACTATGGGGTTGGGGTGGGGATTGTTCCAAACTTTATTTTATTTATTTATTTATTTATTTTTATTTATTTATTTATTTATTTTTTTGCGGCACCGGGGATTGAACTCACAACCTTGCGCCTGCCAGGGCAGGCGCTTAAGGCACTAAGCCAAACGCCCGGCCCTGGTTTTTTTTGAGGCAGGGTCGCACTGTGTAGCTCAGGCCGGCCTTGCACTTGCGCTGTAGCCCAAGCAGGCCTCGAACTCACAATGCTCCGCCTACCTCAGCCTCCTGAGTGCTGGGATTAAAGGCATGCGCCACCACGCCCGGCTTGTTCCAAACTTTAAATTAAATTGGTACAGTATATTCTCTTCAATAAAAAACTTACATGGTAACCAAAATAGGTCATAATTATTGACTAGAGTTTTTGTTTACAGGATTTGACTTTTATTTACAGTTGCGTCCTAGAAATTGAAAGATTGTAGTTAAAATTTGATGTGATGATTTTTTTTTTCTTTAAGATGCTTCATTGTCAGGTTCTGAAAGATCCGAAAGGTCTTTATCTACATATGCAAAGAAAGTGATTGAATTGGACATTCAGACTGAAGAATATTTGCAGGCTCCTTCTCCAATTCTCAGACCATCAAGGAAAGCCAGGGCAGAGTCTGGAGATTCTCTAGAAAATGTTCTTTCGTTACCTCTTCTCAAGGAATTAAACGCCTCTAATAGAATTTTTGATGTTTCAGAAGCCAAGGTTGAAGAGTCTAGTAAAAAATCAGAAACACAAAAAGTAGAATATGCAAAATTGGAAGAGAGTGAGATTCAAGATGCCTACTCTAAACCATCTGATACCTTAATGAAACAGGGAGACTCATCTGAAATTCTTTTGAAGAAAAATCTTCCTTCAGATTCTGTAAATGTTCAGAAAGATTTAATTAGATTGGCCATTGAAAGTCTTCATAAAAAAGAGGAAATTTTGAAAGAAAGAGAATCAGATAAAGATAGAGACTATACTTCAGACATCCAACCAGGAAAAGATATTCATGAACAAAAGAACAAAAAGAAAAATGACTCATCATTGTCAGAACATCTTTTTGCTCCTAAAGAACTGTCATACTCTGAAGATTTTGAAGTGTCTTCTTTCAAGAAGGAAATTTCAGCTGAATTGTGTAAAGATGACTCTGAGGTATCATCTTTGTTGTCACTCAAGAAAGAGGCTCACTCTTGCAGAGATAAGTCACAGCAAACAAGGAACTCTAGAAGTAGAGCCACCAGCTTTGGTAGTGATGATGAAATCAGTGAATGCCTAAGTGAGAAAAGTCTTTCTGTTCATAGCAGTGTCCATTCAGAAAGGCTGTTAGAACTCAAGTCCCCTACTGAGCTGATGAAAAGTAAGGAGCGCAGTGATGTAGAACATGAACAGGGAGTTACTGAATCTCTTCCCTTGGCTCCAGTTTCTGTTGCAGATGAGTTACTTGATTTCCACATCGGTGATAGGGTGTTGATTGGCAATGTTCAGCCAGGAACTCTTCGATTCAAAGGTGAGACTAGTTTTGCTAAAGGATTTTGGGCTGGAGTGGAGTTAGATAAACCTGAAGGAAATAACAATGGAACATATGATGGCATTGTATATTTTGTGTGCAAAGATAAGCATGGTATTTTTGCTCCTCCTCAAAAAATATCTCACATTCTAGAAAACTTTAATGACTATGTAGATATAAATGAAGATGAAGACTGTTATTTAGATGAACAGTATCAACACTATAATCAAGAGCAAAAAGATACAGAGGATTTAAAAGATAAAGAAGAAAATGCAATTGAATATTTTTATGAGAAATCTCTACCTAGTACACACAATATAGAAACCTCAGTGGACAGAGATAGAAGCCTTAAAATAGAAACAGACAACATATGGGACATTTCTGGGGTACATAAAGCTCATGTCCACCAGCAATCTTCAGTGGATCCACTGATATCTTTAAAGGATAACAAAGACCTTTTCGGTGCCACAGAAAAGGTTTTCATTGCTGCAGAAGATGATACTTTAGGCAATACCTTTTCTGAAGAATTACAGAAGCAACAACCGTTTACAGAAAAGGAAGAGAATGTATATTCTGAAGTTTCAGAAAAGCTTTCTACCCCACTTCTAGACCTTTTAACAAGGGAAAAAAACCAGTTAGAAGCCCAGCTAAGGTCATCATTCAGTGAAGGAAAAAAGTCAGAGCAACAACTGGAAACAGTCAGCTTATTGGCAGATAGTTTACTAAAAGTTGTTGTGAAGGACACAGTCAGTCAACTACAGCAAATCAAGAGAGCTAAGAATGAGAAAATTCAGCTCAGTAACCAGGAGCTTCTTGATGATGACCAAAAGAAAGTGCCATCCCAAGATCCATCCCAAAATCGGGAGAAACAGTCAGTCAGTGTTCCAGTCTGCTACTTAATGTCTGATTTAGAAGATGAGAAAGAAGAGATTTCCTCGCCAGATATGTGTCCCAGACCTGTAAGTATTTCATCTAAAAAAAAAATGTTAATTTACCTTGCCTGTGTAGCACATTTTAATTCTGTTACACGTGATAGATTTTCATCCTGACATACTATTCATTAGATAAAGATCATTATGCTAGTTTTAAAGGCCCTGAAGCTATTTTTCTGTCTGAAGTTTGTCTTCTGTTATGTCATGAGTAGTCACTATAGGGTTGTCATAAATGCTGGCAGGTTTATGGGAGCTGAAACATTCATTTAAACTGCTCACTTGACAGCCCGTGTATAGTGTCCACAGATTAGATCCCCTTCCAGATTCACTAAAACAAAGTATATTCTCTAGATAAATTTTCCAGTGATTCCCAATCCAGTTCTTTTTAATTGTTCATGTATCAACTCAGCAGAGATAGTTCTACCCTGCAGAGATGACCAATTATGATGTTGATTCTGATAAAACTGAGATATATCCACTGTGACATCTATGCAGATCATCAGCTTGTTTAGGTTGTCCTTGGATAGTTGACCAAAAGTAATGATTTAGAGTAACTTGAAGCAGATAATCACCAGAGGTGAGAAGTGTCATACCCCATTTCCATATCCCAGAGACAGTCCTCCAAAAATAGAATAGCAATGGTACAAAAAAAGGAAAATATATCAACAAACATTTATTATAAAAATTGAATGATAAGTCTTATGTAAGCAGAATACTGTGAACAGGATGATGTTTTTCTTGTTCATTAGGTAGCTGCCATATTGCTTTAATCTTATTTATAGAGAAATGTTAAACATATAAATAACAAAATATACTTTGTTTTGAAAGAAAAAACTTGGTAAGTAAGCTAAGTCATTAAATGATCCACTATTTGAGTGTTTCTGTTTCTATAGGAAAGCCCAGTGTTTGGTGCCAGTGGGCAGGAAGAGCTTGCTAAGAGACTTGCTGAACTTGAAATCAGTCGGGAGTTATTGAGCACATTAGGAGATGATCAAGATTGGTTTGATGAAGACTTTGGTTTGAGCTCTTCTCACAAGATCCAAAAAAGTAAGGCAGAAGAAATAATTATACCTCTAATGGCAGAACCTAAAAGAGTACCTCAGAAGTCATGTGAAACATTATGGGCGGTCCCACATACTGCAGAAGAAGTAGAAATTCTTGTACATAATGCAACAGAAGAACTTTGGAAATGGAAAGAATTAGGCCATGACCTTCACAGCATCAGTATTCCTACCAAACTGCTCGGCTGTGCTAGTAAGGGCTTAGATATAGAAAGCACTAGTAAAAGAGTCTACAAACAGGTATGTAACATGAAAGGAAGACTTTAATTTTTATACTTCTGTCCACTTCTGAAATTTGACTTCTTAGCCATTTTGTTTTATTTTTCTCTATCAAGGTGGTTTTTGATTTAACAAAAGAAATTTTTGAGGAAATATTTGCTGAGGATCCCAATTTGAATCAACCTGTCTGGATGAAGCCATGTAGAGTCAACTCTAACTATTTCCGACGAGTGAAAAATCCAAATAACCTCAGTGAAATCAAGGTAAGCTGAAAGTTATAAGTACCTTTATTGATTTGTTGATCATTTACATACATCTATAAATGTAGTAAAAATGGGTAATCTTCTGTTTTTATGGACTGCCCATAGTGAGTATTCAAAAATATTTGTTGACTCATTGATTTCGTGAGCAATGAAACAATGAGGGTAAAAGGAAACTGAAGTAGCAAGTTTGTGTAAACTGTGTAGGTATTTCATGCATATACACAGTTCATGATGTCTAAGGAAAAATTAGAAAATACCCAGAGAGATAAGTTAATTGCAACTCACAGGAGTTTTAGGTGAGATTTTGGAATTTAGAAAAAGGTAAAATGTTCTAGAAATTTACATGAAAATATGCCGGATACGTGTATATGTCTTTTTAACATGCCAACCCTGTACCTTTTTGATTTGGCAGGTTTCAAATTGGTAATATGATTTTGAAATATGTAGGATTGTAGCATAATGTATAAAATATGTTATCTAAGAGATCTTTGAATAGATTAATTTAATTTCTCAGCAGCTACAAGGACTTGTCATGTTGACGGCATGTTTTCTTAATTCAACAAAGATTTTATTTCACGAGCACTGTTAAACTTAGAAGTATATGTGAATCATCCTGAGCTGTATCCCGTAGTCCAAGTAATAAGACTTTAGAGATAAGTTTTCCAAACTTATCAAAGAAAGCCTTTAAAAAAATTTTTATACTTTATACTAAAAACACCAGTAGATATTTATGTGATATACTGCATGCACACCATGGAGGTTAGAAAACTATGCTGTATGGACAAGATTCAGCCTCCCATCTTTTTAGAAATAAAGTTTTGTTGGTGCACAGCTATACTCATTTCATTATATATTGTTTGTGCTGCTTTCCTGCCACAAAAGCCTGAAATAGTTATAATTTTGATCCTTTGTAGAAAAACTTTGCCAGTCCCTCACTGAGATTAAAATAGGTAGTTTTTTCAGAACACATTTACATACTCCATTTCTTCCACACTTAGTAAATCTCTGAATGAATTTGTGTCCGAGTAGGCAGGGAATGGTGGAGTTTAAGGGCGCATGGTTTGAGGATCTTCTCAGATGATTCTAGTTTATAAATATATTCTTTCCCTCATTGAGAGCAGTATTTTTTAATAGAAAGATCTTCAAAAATAACAAAACAAATTATTTTATTAATAACACAAAAATGAGTTGAATTTATATAATGTACAAGCAGTCATCAAACTGCATGCATACAATAGATACTATCCACTAATTTTCATATTGAAAGAATACTTTATTTTATTTTTGTTTAAGAGAAAATGGACACAGAAAAGAAAAACAAATAGCAAAAGAGACAAACAAACAACAACAAATCCAATACAACAACATTATAGGTTTACAAAGTGAGATGATTGGAATTCGACAGTGGTTGTAATATTGCATATCGTTACCTTTAAAGGGGTTGTTTAGATTAACAGATATAGACATGTAAAATTGATCTAATCATATGAGTATTAACTGTTCTTTCTCAGTAACTAATGCATTTAGTAGTATAGTCATTTTAACTGTCTTATGTATACCTATATACAAATTTATGTCTTTTTCCTTATCCTTCCTTCTTTCCTCTCTTCCCCTTATAATATCTCTTACTATCTTCAATATAACTGCCCATACCATCAGGCACAATACAAACAAAATAGTACAGGATAAAACCAATGAAAAACGAAACAGTGGAAACAATACATAGTAAAACAAAACTGATTACTATAATGCCTCATGTTATCTTCTAAGCAGTTGCTTATATCATCAGTCGTAATATAATCAAACAAACCAAAATAGGATAAATTCACTCAAAACAAAACAATGAAAGCAGTACAGGGTTTCAAAACAAGGTGATCAGATGTCAATAATGGCTAGCATAATATGTTTTGTTGTTTTTGAAATAGCTGTCCATGCCATCAAATATAATAAAATTAGGCAAACTGAAATAGAATAAGACCAAACTAAACTGCTCAATGAAAACAATACAGGACTCAAATCCCAGTGATAGATTAACAGTGGCCACTGCCTGCCCTTTTTAGACACTTCCTCCCCTTTCATTTTTACAATATGTATTGTGTACTTTTAATCCTACTAACTCCTTTAGTTTTTTTGTACTAGGGAGATAACATGATGTTCACCCATGTGGCTCTGGGCCATTTCATCCATGAACATGATCTTAAGTTGTATCCATTTACCTACAAGAGCCTCAAGGTTATTTTTCTTTATAGCTGAGTAGCTTTCCATTGGATAAAAATGCCATATCTTTCTTGTCCACTATGTAGCTAATGGGCAAGCTAGCCCCACTTCTTTCTGGTTCCTTCTCACATACAGCATTGTTCTCTCTCCTTTGACTTTCAGTCTATGAACCCCCTTTCGAGTTTAATGTGTTTCTTGTATAAAGCGTATTGGTGGATCCTGTCTCCTGATCCACTCTGCCTGTGTTTCTTTCCATTGGTGGATTGAGGCCATCTACGTTAATGGCTAGGGCTAATATGCACTGCCTCGTCTCCGCCATGCCACTTTCCTGCCGTTGGCTGCCTACTTTTCCTCTCTACTCAATTGTCTGCCCCCACTCGGTGATATCCCTCTGCCACTGTTTCTGGAGCTGTGGTCTTTTTTATCTCTCTCTGAAATGTCCTTCAGTATTCTTTGTAGGGTTGACTTGGTGGTCACAAATTCCTTCAGTTGTTCTTTGTCGTGGAAGTATCTTGTTTCTCCGTTAATTTTGAAAGATAGTTTTGCAGGCTACATCAATCTGGGTTGGAAGTTGTTTTCTTTCAGGGCTTGAAATACTTCACTCCAAGCTCTTCTTGACCTGATGGTTTGTGTTGAGAAGTGTGTTGTGATTGTGATGGGTTTTCCTTTGTAGGTGATCTGTTTCTTTTCTCTAACAGCTTTTAATATTCTGTTCTTATGTTGAATTTTTGGGATCTTGATTATTATATGTCTGGGTGTAGATTTATTTTGGTTATGGTTACCTGGAGTTCTATATGCTTCACTTATCTGCAAGTCACTTCCTTTTTCCATGCTTGGGAAGTTTTCTAAAATTATTTCTGTAAATAGGCTTTTAATTTCATTTGTACTGACTCCTGCTTTTTAACTCACACTTTTTATTCTTAAGTTATGTTTCTTTGGGTTGTCTTGCAGCCATTGTATTATTACTTCCAGGTTCTTTGTTATTTTTAAGAGATCTTTCCTTTCACAATCACAAGCTGCAAACCTGTCTTCAAGGTTTGAAAGTCTATCTTTAGTTTCTTTCAAGTGGTTTTGCCAACTTTCATTGGAGTTTTTGATTTCCTGATTATCTCTTTGAATCTGTTTCGTGTATTCTGAATCTTTTTTGTATTGTTCATTCAAGGATTCCCTCGTTTTCCTATGCTCCATTTTTCCATCTATGTCTCCTTTAGAGTTGTCTGGCAGTTTTTTTCATTTCTTCTTTTAGTTGAATTAGTATTTCTGTTCTAATTTCTTTTATAGCCTCTCGAAGTTGTTTCTTTACTTCAGTTGCCATCACCTCAGAAACTTCAGTTGTGGGACTCCCGATCTCTTCTGCGTTTGCATCTCCTGGACTTGCTCTGTTTGGACTGGAGGCCAGAGGCTGCCTTTTGTGTCTTTGTCTTGACATATTCCTGGGTTCTTCTGGGCAAATGGGTACTGGGGACCCAGGCACTCCTTGCATTGGCCACAATTTCTCTGAAGTGAGACTGGTTCTTCTAGCCAGTGCTGATTATGGATCTCTGATGGTTGCCACTGGGGGCGCTGTTGGGGCGCTATCCGCTGCCTTTCGCCAACTCACCTTGGCTGGTACAGTGCGCACAGGGGCGGGACTGCAGCCCATGAACCTGGGCTGGTGGGCCAGTCACCAGAGGATTCCACCACCACCCCTGGAGCGTGCGCAGAGCCGCCATCTCCAGGCCAAGCCAGTCACCCATGGGGACCCTCAGAGGTGGCCCCCAGAATGCGCTCAGGGACAGGGATCAGCCTGAGCAACCTCCACAGGTCTACGCCCAGCTAGGAGTCCCCAGCCCAACTCCAGGATGTCTCCCAGCCAATCTTTCTCTCGCAGGAGGGTGAAGACCTCTGCATACTCACTGTCAGCCAGTTCAGTTCTCCAGGTCTGCTCTCGCTGTCCACTGCCACTCTCCAATGCTGCTTCTCCCAGGAGAGGCCTTCCGGGTTACCGCCACCGCAGCACCTTTATCGTGTGTCCCCAGGTTCCAGCAGCTCCTCCCACACAGTGGGTCTGGCTCTGGGCAGAGGCACAGCCACATTCTTTGTTTAACTGTTTCTTTTTACTCTTTCAGTGGGCTTCAGTTCTCGCTTTAGATTATTCCTGGATCCAGAGGACCCACTTCTTTCCTTCTTGTCTTCCCCATGTTGCTATATTCCGGCATCTGGATGGTATCTCTCAGGGACACTATTTACTCTGCTGCTTACTGTTCTGCCATCTTGTTCTTCTCCGTGAAAGAATACTTTGTAAAGTTATTTAAAAGTGATGATTTAGATACTAGCAGAAAAACTGTCGTGCTTCTCATACGGAAGTGTTAATATTTTTTAATGAAACATATTCAAATATTAGAACTTCAAAATAAACTATCCCAAACAAAAGCTTATAATTTTCTCATGGCATTGCTCTCAGATATTCTTTTTGAAATTTTTTCAGTTCAAAGATTTATATTATGCTTCCCATAATAATTTTACCAGTAATTTTTCCACCTTAAAGATAGCTTAAGGTGGCTTGCAGGTAAAGGGAACTCTGAATTGATTATTTTTTTTTTTTTGCAGACTTATCAGTAGGTTTTAATTTTGTTAGTTTTATATTGTATATAAACAAACATCCTTTTTAGAATTCATTTTTATTAGTTAATGTTTGTAAACACAGTAATTATATAATACTTCTTAATTTTTTTTACTTCCTCTTTCCTCCTCCCCTCCTCCATCTCTTGGTCCCCTTCCCATTTGCATAGTATCTATCTCTATGCCTCCTATTATCTATCTTTTATATTGCTTTTTAATTTATACTTTGGGTTTCTCATACAAGAGAAACTTGTGTGAGGTGTCTGATTTATCTCACTTAACATTGTCGTCTCAAGTTGCATCAGTTTCCTAAAAATAACTCAACTTCTCCTTCTTTATAGCAGAATTATACTCCACTGTGTATAAATATGTTTTCTTTATCTTTCATCTGTTGATGTACATATAGGTCACTTCCAAAATTTAGCTGTTATGAATTATGCTGCTGTAAACATGGGTATTCATGTATCACTGTAAAATGATATCTAACTTTTTCAAGAAGAATCTTAGGGAATAAATTGATTAATCAAATGCAATGTCTATTTTTAGTTTTCACAGGAATCTCCATACTGACAGGTACACTAGTTGAAAGTCCCCACTGTCTTACCAGCATTTGCTCTTACTTAATTTTTTCATAGTATTCTTTCTGGAGCAGAATGGAATCTCAATGTTTTTTAAATTTGCGTTTCTATAATGGTCAGAGGTGGTGAACCCTTTTTTCCTTGTATTTATTGGCCTTTCGTACTGCTTGTGAGAAATCTGTTCTTTGTAGTTGCCCACTTTTTGACTGGTTGTTTTATTTTGGGGAGTTTAATTTTTTTTTAGTATTTTTATATTCTAGATGTGTATACAAGGAGTAGTAAGCAAACATTTTATATTTTAAGTGTGTATCCAAGGAGTAGTAAGCATCCCATTCTGTAGGTTGTGTCTTCACTCTGTTGGTTCTTTTCTTTGCTATACAGAAACTTTAAAACCTGTATTCTATTTGTTAATTCTTAATGTTGTTTCTTATGCAATTGGGATTCTGTTCAAAAGTCCTTGCCTATGCCTATATCTTTAATAAGAGTTTTACCTATTTTATCTTCCAGTAGATTGCATGTTTTAACATTTAGATCTTTGATCCAGTTTGATTTGAGTTTAGTACATACTGAGAGAGATTGGTCTAGACAGTCTTCTACATGTGGTTAGCCAGTTTTCCTAGCACCATTTGCTAAAGAGGTCGTCTTTCCTCCAGTGTATATTTTTACCCCCTTTGTCAAAGATCAGATGGCTGAATGTACCTGGGGTTGTTTTTGCATCCTCTAGTCCAGTGATGATGAGCCTTTTAGAATTTTCAGTGATAATAAACAGCCTGCTGCAGCACGTAACACCATCCACCTGTCATTTTTTTATTCCACTAGTATGCTATGTTTATCACTGTAGTTTGTTTTTGTTTTGTTTTGCTTGGGTTTTTTTGGTACGGGAATTGAACTCAGGGCCTTGCACTTGCAAGCCAGGCACTGTACTGCTGAACTTCATCCCCGGCCCTGTAGCTTTTCAGTGTAACTTAAAAAACAGGATTGTGCTACCTTCTGCTTTGTTCTTGTTGTCCAGGATTGCTTTTTGTTGTTGTTGTTTCTTTTTTGGTTTTTTTTGTGGCACCTGGGATCAAACTCATAACCTTGCACCTGCTAGGTAGGCACTTAAGCCACTGAGCCAAACTCCTGGCCCTAGTTTTTTTTTTTTTTTTTTTTTTCGGCACCGGGGATTGAACTCACAGTCTTGCGCCTGCCAGGGCAGGTGCTTAAGCCACTGAGCCAAACTCCCAGCCCTGGTTTTTTGAGGCAGGGTCGCACTATGTAGTTCAGGCCGGCCCTGTGCTCGAGTTGTAGCCCAAGCTGGCCTCGAACTCACAACGCTGTGCCTACCTCAGCCTCCCGAGTGCTGGGATTAAAGGTGTGCGCCACCATGCCCGGCTCCAGGATTGCTTTTGCTATTCTGGATCTTTTCTAGTACATATGAATTTTATGAATGTTTTCTGTAGTTTTGTGAGGAATGCTGTTGATATTTTGATAAAGATTGTGTTAAATTTATATTTTAGTTTTAGAAATATGGCCATTTGATAATGTAGTTTTCATTATAGAGGGCTTACACTTCCTTTATTAGATTAATCCCTATATATTTAATTTTTCTTGAAGCTATTGTGAATTGTATTTCTAATTTATTTCTCTCTGGGTTCATTATTGGTGTACAGAATGATTTTGTGTCCTGCTACATTGCTGAATTTGATTCATTCTAGGGTCTTTTGGCAAAAAATTTTGGGTCTTCTCACATCACATCATCTGAGAATAAGTATAGTTTGATTTCTAGCTTTCCTATACATATCCTTTTTCTTTCTTTTCTTGCCTGATTACCCTGGCTAATATTTCAAGTATACCGAATACGACTAGTGGACATTCTTGTCTTGTTCCTGCTTTTAGAGGGGAACCTTCCAACTTTTCCCCATTTAGTATAATGTTGGCTTAATTTGTCATAAATCACTGTTACCAGATCAAAGGTCGTTGTGGTCCTTTTATCAGATCAAAGATCCTTGTAGTCCTTCTATATCTATTTTCTCAGAGCTTTTTTTTTTTTTTTTTTTTTTTTTTTGCAGCACTGGGGATTGAACTCACAGCCTTGCGCCTGCCAGGGCAGGCGCTTAAGCCACTGAGCCAAACTCCCTGGCCCTGGTTTTTTGAGGCAGGGTCGCACTATGTAGCTCAGGTCAGCCTTGGGTTCGCGTTGTAGCCCAAGCCGGCCTCGGACTCACAATGCTCCGCCTACCTCAGCCTCCCGAGTGCTGGGATTAAAGGCGTGCGCCACCACACCCGGCTCTCAGAGCTTTTGTGATGAATGGATATTACATTTTATCAAAGGCTTTTTCTGCATCTTTTGAGGTGGTCATGTGATTTTTGTCCTTCTATTTATGTGATGTATTTATTGATTAGCATATGTTGAACCATCCTTACATTCCTTAGAATGAATCCTTCTTGGTCATGATGTATGATCTTTTTAATGATTTGTTGCTTTCTATTTGTGAGTATCTTGTTGTGCATCAATATTCATTAGAGATTGGCCTGTAGTTTTCTTTTTTAGTTGAGTCGTTGTCTGGTTTTGGAATGAAGGTAATGCTAGCTTCCAGGAATGAGTTTGGTGGTACTCCTCTCTTAATTTCATTGAAATATTTGCAGAATGTTGATGTTTGATCTTCCTTGAAGTTCTGGTAGAATTCAGTGGCAAGTCCATCAGGTCCTGGAGTTTTAAAAGTTGGAAAATTTTTACTATTTCTGCTGCAATTTAATTGCCTGTTACTAAATTATTCAGAACCTCTATATCTTTTTGGTTGTTTTAGTAATACATATTTCTCTAGGAAACTGTTTCTTCTGGATTCTCCAATTTATTGGAGTACAGGTTTCAAAGTACTTAGGTACTAATAATCTTAAGGATTATGACTTTTTCATTTTTAATTGAATTGACATGGGTCTTTTTTTTTTTTTTAAGATTGGTTAAGAGCTTAAAGCTTTATCTGTTTTGCTTATTCTTTCAGAAACCAGCTCTTCAGTTTAGTGATTGTATTGTTTTATTAGTCACAATCTCAGTAATCTCTGCTCTGACTTTTCATAATTTCCTTCTTTGTACTAGCTTTAGATTTAGATTGTTCCAGTTTTTCTAGGACCTTGAAGTATATCATTGGTTTATTTCTTTGGGCTGTTTTTCTGGTGTGGGTATTCACAACTGAAAACTTCTCTGAGAACTGTTTTCATTGTGTCCCATAGGCTCTGGTATGTTTTACTGTCATTTTTGTTGTATTATAGAAACTAATTTCTTTCTTGACTTCTGTGATCCATTGATTATTCAAGGGTGTATTGTTAAGCAAGCATGGTGCCACATACCTGTAATTGTAGTACCTGGAAGGCTGAGGCAGAAGGATCACTGAGAGTTCAAGGCCAGCCTGGACTATGTAGTGAGACATGTCTCAAAAAATGAAACAAAAGTATAATCTTTGTGTGTCTTGTCTTTTGCCATTGTTTCTAGTTTCATTACAGTGTGATCTGATAATACACAAAGGGTAATTTATGTTATTTGGAATGTATTTTAGCATGCTTTACAGGCTAGTATATGGTCTGTTTTGGAGAAGGTTCCGTGTATTGCTGAAAAGAACGTGTATTCAGTTGTTGAAGGAAAACTCTATCAATACCTGAGTTCATTTGTTTGAAGGTATGGTTTGGTTGTAATGTTTCTTTGTTAATTTTTTTGTCTAGTTGATCTGTGTATTTGTGATGAGGAGTATTGAAGTTCTCCACTATAATTGTGTAGATATTTGTCTGATCTATTATGTTCAGTAGTATTTCTTTTATGAAGTATATTGGCAATGTTCACTGCATATACATTTATAATTGTTATCTCCTCCCATTGAATTATTCCCTAAACCAATACATAGTGACCTTCTTTGCCTCTTCTGATCAATTTTGCCTGGAATTCACTTTTTCTGAAAATAGTATCCTAGCTATTTCTGCATGTTTTCAGGGTCCTGTTGCACAGAATGTCCTTTTTTAGTATATGAATTTATTTTTAGATTAAATATGTTTATTGTACACCTATACTTTGAGGTTTTGTGGTGTCTTTATCTTTTTGAGACAGGGTTTCACTATGCAGTTCAGGCTGGCCTTGAACTCACTTTGTAGCCCAGGCTAACCTTGAACTCACAATGGTCCTTCTGCCTCAGCCTCTAGAGTGCTGGGATTACAGGTGTGTGCCACCATGCCCTGCTGGGGTTTTGTGTTTTAATCCAATCTACCAATATAGCTTTTGATTGGGGAGTTGAGACCATTTACATTGAGAGTTATTACTGAAAGATGTTTACTCCTGTCATTGCATTATTATTGTTGCTAATTCCCCCATCCCTGCCCCTGTGCTTAACTGCTCACCCTACCTGGTATTTTTAGTCCATTAGATTTTTTTTACACTATTGGCTTCATTGTCTATTTGTGTAGTATCCTTGAGAACTTTTTGGACTGCTGGTTTGGTGATGATGAATTTCTTAAGGTGCTCTTTGCCATGGAAAGACCTCATTTCTCCACCAGTTTTGAGAGAGAGTTTTACAGGATTTATTAGTGTGGATTATTGTTTTCTCTTAGGGCTTGTAAAACACTTCACTTTAAACTCAGTCTTTAAGGTGCTTGTATTGAGAATGCTACTGTAATTTTAATGAGTTTACCTTTGTAAGTGATTTGTTCCTTTTCTCTAACAACTTTTAAGATTCTGTCTTTGTATTGGACTGCTGAAATTTTGCCTGTGATGTGTCATGATTGTGTTCTTTATTGATTGTGGCTGCTTGGCATTCTGTGTGCCGCATTTATCTGTATTAAATTCTTTCTGCATAGTTGGAAAGTTTTCTGCTTTTATTTCTGTAAACAGGTTTTCAGTGCCATTTGAGCTGTTCCCTGATTTTTTATTATTTCCAATGCATCTTAGTCTTCTTTACGTCATCTACCTGCTGTTGGGTCTACTTTTCATATTCTGTTGTTATTTTTAAGGTACCTCTGAGTATATGGTTACCTGCATCAGCCCTATCCTCTAGCTCTGACCCTGTCCTCACATTGGTCACTCTCACTTCCTATACCTTAAATAGAACCTTTTATCTCTTGGATTTTAGTACTGTTCCCTTATATGGACTTTTTAATTCTTTGCTAAACTAGCCATTCATGTTTTATATTGTTTTGTCTGGCTCAGCTAGCTTTGTATTAGTGCCTTCTGTAAGCTCACTGATCATTTTAAGTCCATTATCTGTTCAGTTATATCGTCTTCGATCTTGCTGAGCATCTTACTGATCTTTTGTTTGTTTGTTTCCTCTTCAATCATTTTGTATGAATTAGATGTCTGGCTTTGTTTTGCTCTCCATCAGTGCCCTGTATATCAGGCGTGAGGGAGTGAGAAGTTTTGGAGGCATTTTGTTTCCTTATGTTTCTGTTTCGCACATGCATGTGTTTTGAAGGTTGCTAACTTATTCCAGCTGGTCAGTTACAGTGGAAAAAATGTTGTTAACTAGTGTGCAAAGCTCTTTAGTTAGTATCTGTTTCCAGTGATACACTCTGGATGTGGCTAACTAGAGGCCTTTGCCTCTATCCCAGGATCCAGTCTCCTCCTTTAATTTAGGAGAGGAGGGTGCCGTGTACAGTAATGCGTGTGTTCATGAATGATTGTTTGCAAATTTTGCATTGGATGACAAATGCTACCATGGTCATCTTCTCCATATAAATACAAACTCAGTAATCTTCTCCAAAATTATAAAACTAATTAACTTTGTAAACCAACATACCACTCTAATTGTTCTAGCACCCTGTTCTCCAGAAATGAACCACAGTATTATTGATACCACAAAGACAAACCAGATTTTGGCATACAGTAAAACACAGTTAATAACATCATGCCACCCTGGCTGTAGCAACTAAATCAGCAACAGTAATAGAGTCAAAAGATTTTTTTGGCCAGCATCAGATTGATTGATTTACTTTATAATTCTGTTCAATTAATGATCATAAACACTGATTAACAGACAGACTAACAGGCCAAAAACCATATAAAACACATATACTAATTATACAAATCAAGGTACTCATTTAGATACATTGGCCATACTGCATTAAATAACTTTTTTTCTCCTTTTTTCCATATTGTTTGTCTTCTATTTTCACTTTATTTATATATTAGGTTTCTTGCATTTACTTAACATTATGTTCTCAAGGTGCACCTATTTGCACACAGATGACTCAAGTTTACCCTTCTTTATAGCAGAGTAGTACTCTGTTGTATATAAATACCACCTTTTCTTTTTCCATTC
Source organism: Dasyprocta punctata (assembly GCA_004363535.1). NCBI lineage: Eukaryota > Metazoa > Chordata > Mammalia > Rodentia > Dasyproctidae > Dasyprocta > Dasyprocta punctata. Next base: position 116,366 of record RJWM01000172.1, on the reverse strand, counting down.
ATCTGTTGTTAAACATATAGACTGCTCCCAAGATTTAGCTGTTATGAATTATGCTGCTGTAAACATGGGTGTACATGTATTACTGTAATATGGCTTAAACTCTTTGGGAAAATACCTAGAAGGGAACTAGCTGGGTCAATAGAATTTCTATTCTTAGCTTTTTGAGAAATCCATATACTAATCTCCATAGTAGTTGCACTAGTTTACACTCTCGTCATCAGTAATGAAGGGTTCCTTCTGTCCCTGAACTCCCAGCCTCTCCAGCATTTGTTATTGATTTCTTGAAGATAGCCATTCTTTCTGTAGTAAGATGGAATCTCAGTGTCATTTTAATTTGCACTTCTTAAGTGGCCACTGATGTTGACTTGTATTCATTTAAGTTGAAATTGCCACCATACAGTAAAACCTATATCCTTTTCTTTTCCCTGTCTTCATTTATTCTTACCTTCCTTTCCTTCCTTTCCTTCCTTCTTTCCTTTCCTTGTTTTGTTTTGTTTTGTCTTTTGTGCCTTTTGGAGATGAAATCCGGGACTGTTTTACATGCTTGGCAAGCACTGTACCACTGAGCTACATTTCCAGTCTAAAACATGTATTTCTAAATTGAGAAAATTGCATAGTGGTTCCTCCTGATGTAATAATTAGGATATTGTCTCTATTTCACATAAGAGAAAAAATTTTAAACTTACAGTTACTGTTTAGGAAGTTACATTATCTATACATCAGATGTTTCAAGGTCTAAGTTTATAACTACATGAATTATATGTACTGACTTTTTATTTAAATTAGAACTTTTATTATATTTTAACCATTCGCTAAGTGCTTAGAAACTGAAGTATCTGAAAAGTAAAAGCAATCTTAAAATTTATATATTTTTTAAAATATTGGTTCAGTTTTTTATCTTTGAGCCATATTACTATAGCTTTTCATGTATGCTGAGTATTTACAATTCTTCTAAGAAAATACCTTTTAATAGGAAAAGATGATATAAATAATTCATATACACCTTAAGTATATTTAAGGTAGGAGCAGAATATTTCTCACCAAACATCAGCCACAAATTATGTTTGCATATTTCTTTTTTTTTATTTTAGAATAAAACCAAGCAAAATAAAACAGAATAAAGCCAATCAAAACAAGACAGTGTAAGTGACGCAGGACTTCAAAACAAGGCAATGGGAAATCAACAATGGTCACCATAATGCCTCTCAAAACAGCTGCCCATACCCTCAGACATAGTAAAATCAAACAAAATAGAAACAGACTAGAACCAATCAAAATGAAACAATGAATGCAATATAAGACTTCAAAATAAGACAATAATAAATCCAAAATGGCTACCATAATATATCTTGTTATCTTTGAAATAACTGCCCATGCCATTGACTATAACAAAATCAAACAAAACAGAATAAAACCCAACCCAACAAAACAATGAAAATGATATAGGACTTCAAAACAAGATGATAGGGAGTTAACAATGGCTATCACCTTCAGAAGGAGATCCCCCTAGATGCTGCATTGCATATTGTTATCCTCTGAATAGATGATCAGACTACCAGCTTTAGACCTGCAAAGTCAGTGAAACACTAAACACTGCAAGCATTAAATTGTATTTTATCTCAACAGCTGTCATCACAGCCTGTGTTTCTCCAGATTAGCTGGTCACTTATGGCAGGGGGAGTGGCAGAGGGTTGTCTCTTCTTGTTTCCTAGCCTACACACCAGAAGGGGCTGCCATCTGGCTCTCCCCACAGTGCCCATCACATGGCACTGATTTACAGGAAGGGCTTGCTTCTTGGTTCTTGTTCTCTTCCCCTGCAGTCTGCAAATGGCACAGACTCATGGGAAAAGGCTGGCATCTGGCTGTTCCCTCAGCAGCCTGCGAATGGTGCTGATTCACAGGGAGGATTTGCTTGTTGGTGACTTCTTGTTCTCTTCCCCTGCAGTCCATGAATGACCTGTTTTTTTTTAAGAGAAAAAACATTTAAAAGCAAGATAATTAGAGGATAACAATGGTTAATACATTGCTCATTGTTATCATTAAATCAGTTACTCATAAGAATATATCTGCATTTAATTATCCAAATAATATTAACACAAAACTTTCTTTTCAATGAACCAAGAGAAATTAGTAGTATACATATGTTAAATACTATATATATATTCATATTTCTTTCAGCTTCTCACACTAGGGAAACAATACAGCGTTTACACATGTGAGTCTGATTCATTTCACTTATGAGTATAGTCTCCAGTTGCATCCATTTACCTATAAAAGTCTCTAGTTTATCCTTCTTTATGGCTGAGTAGTACACCATTGTATAACAATACCACATCTTTTTTATCCATTCCTCAGTTGGTGAGCATTTAGGTTGTTTCCAAGATCTAGCTAGTACAAACTGTGCTACTATAAACATGGGTACACATATATCACTGTAGTATGATGTTTTTAATTCTTCTGCAGAGATACTCAGGAAGGGAGTACCTGGGTCAAGTGGGACATCCAATCCTAGTTTTTTCAGAAATCTCCACACTGATTTCTAAAGTGGTTGCTTCAGTCTACACTCCCACCAGTAGTAGAAAAGGATTCCTTTTTCTCCACCACCCTCCAGCATTTGTTATTGGTTGACTTCTTGATAATACCAATTCTTTCCGGGGTGAGGTGGAATTTCAGTGTTGTTTTAATTTGCATCTCTCAAATGACCAATGATGTTGAACAGTTTGTCACCTATTTATTTCCTATTTGTATTTCTTCATCTGAGAAGTTTGTATTCATCTCATATACCCATTTTTGGATTGGGTCTTTAAATTTGGGGGATCTGATTTTTTAGAATTCTTCATATGTTCTCAGTAGTCATCTTTTGTCTGAGGAACAGCTGGTAAACACTTTCTCCCACATTGTGGATTGTCTGTTTACTCTATTGGTGATTTCTCTTACTGTGCAAAAGCTTTTTAATAAGATGAGATCCCAGTTATTGATTCTTTGTGATAGTTTCTGTGCAACTGGGATTTTACTCATAAAGTCTTTGCCTACACCAATGTCTTTAAGAGTTTTACCTACTCTATCTCCTAGCATATTTAATGTTTCTGTTTTAATATTTACATCTTTGATACATTCCAAATTTAGTTTTGTATATGATGACAAATATGGGTCCAATTTTAATCTTTGGCATACGCAGAGCCAGTTTTTCCAGCACCATTTATTTAAGATGCTGTCTCTCTTTCAGGGACTGTTAGACACCTTTGTCAAAGATAAAGTGGTTTAGTATGTCTGGAGTTGTTTTTGCATCTTCTATTCGATTCCATTGATCTTCGGATCTGGTTTGGTTTTTTTGTTTGTTTGCCAGTGCCACATTGTTTTTATCACAGTAGCTTTATAGTGTAATTTCAAGTCAGAGATTGTGATGTCCCCTTGTCTTTGTTACCCAGGATTGCCTTTGCTAATCTAGGTCTCATCTGGTTCCAGATGAATTTTAGGATTGTTTTCTCTAATTCCGAGAGATATGCGATTGGAATTTTAATCGGAAATGCATTAAATCTATATAACAATTTTGGAAACATGGCCATTTTTACTATATTGGTTCTTTCTACCTAAAAACAAGGAATGTCTTTTCATTTTCTTTCTTTTTTTTTACCATAATATCTCTTGTTTTCTTCAAAACATTTGTCTATATCTTCACACACAGTAATCTCAAACAGAACAAAATAGCATAAAACCAATCAAAACAAAAGAATGAAAATACCACAGGACTTCAAAATAAGATGATAGGAAATCAACAATGGCCATAATGTCTCTTGTTTTATTCAAAACAGCTGTCTATACTGTCACACAGTGAAATCAGTTAATAGAAAACAGACTAAAACCAGTCATAACAAAAGAATGAAAGCATTACAAAACTTCAAAACAAAACAATAGAAAAGTAACAATGGTTACTATAATGTCTCTTGTTTTTTTCAAATAGGTGTCTATACCTTCACATATAATAAAATCAAATAAAACACAACAGAATAAAACCAGTCAAAACAAAACAAAGCATTACAGGACTTGAAAACAAAATGATAGGAAATCAACAATGGCTACCATAATGTCTTGTTTTCTCCAAAGTAGCTGTTCATGCCGTCACACATAATAAAATCAAACAAAACAAAACAATAAAACAAATTGAACAAAAAAAATGAAAACCTTATAGGACTTCAAAACAAGATAATAGGAAATCAACAATTGTTACCATAATACATCCTGTAATCTTCAGAATAGCTGTTCATACCATCAGACACAATAAAGTCTAACAAAACAAGACAGAACAAAACCAAGTCTAACAAAATTGTGAAAATGATACAAGGGTTCAAGACAATAAGAAATTTATAGTAGTTACTATCTTCCCCTGTTAGGTGTTTCCTCCCCTATCACTTTCATAGTATCTACTGTGTTTTTTAGATCCCACTAACTCCTTCTGTTTTTTATGCTAGGGTTCACCCATATGAATTCAAGCAGTTTCACCCATGAGCATGATCTACCGTTGCATCCATTTACCTACAAGACCCTCAAGATTATCCTACTTTGTCGCTGGGTAGCTTTCTATTGTATGAAAATACCATGTTTCTAATCCATTCTGTTGTTAATGGTCAAGTTACCCTTGTTTTTTCTGGTCTCCTGATGCATGGAACAATTGTTTTCTCTCCTTTGATTTTCAGTCTATGAATTTCCTTTTGAGTTAAATGTGTTTCTTGTATACAGTATATTGATGGATCTTGTTTCTTGATCCACTCTCCCTGTGTTTCTTTTTATTGGTGAATGGAGGCCATCTCCATTAATGATTACAACTGGCATACAGTAGTTCATCTCTGCCATACTACCCTCCTGCTGTTGGCCCTACAATTGGAAATTCCCTTCATTCAGTTGCCTGACCTGTTTGGCAGTCCTCCTCTGCTGCTGTTCCTGGAATCATGGTCATCTTTATCTCTCTAGAATATCCTTCAGCACTCTCTGTAGCATTGGTTTGGTGGTTATGAATTCCTTCAGTTGTGCTTTATTGTGGAAGTATCTTATTTTTCCATCAATTTTGAAAGATAGTTTTGCATGTCTTGGTATAGATTTAATTTGGTTATGGCTAGTTTGAGTTCTATGTGCCTTACTTATCTGTATGTAAGGTCCTTTTCCCATGCTTGGGAAGTTTTCTGCTATTACTTCTGTAAATAGCCTTTTTATTTCATTTTTGTTGACCCCTGCTTCTTCACTGATACCTGTCACTCTTAAATTACTTTTCTTTGTGTCATCTTGCAGCTGTTAAATTGTTATTTCCTTGTTCCGTGTTATTTTTAAGAGATTTTTCCTCTCACAATCACTAGCTGCGATCCTGTCTTCAAGGTCTGAAAGCCTATCTTTAGTCTCTTTCAAGTTGTTTTGCCAACTTTCAGTTGACTTTTTAATTTCCTAGATATCTCTTTGAATCTGTTTCATGCATTGTAATTGCTTCCTATATTGTTCATTGAAGGTTTCCAGTGTTTTCCTATGCTCCTCTTTTTTGTTTATGTCTTCTTTAGATATACTCAGCAATTCTTTCATCATGTTTGTGATTTCTTCTTTTACCTGAGACATTATTTCTGATCTGATTACTTTTATGGTCTCATGAAGTTGTTTCTTTATTGCAGTTGCTATCCTCTCAGAGGTTTCAGGTGTGTGACTTCCATTTTCTTCTATGACTGTATCTCCCATACCTGTTCTGTGTGGGCTGGAGGTCTGAGATTGCCTTTTGCTCCTTTGTCTTGACATTGTCTTGGGTTCCTCCCAACAAGCCAGTTGTGGTGTCCCAGGCACTTTCTGTGTTGGCTGCCCCTCCTATGTGTAGGGGAATGGGACAGACGCCTGGGTTTTTCTGATCCCAGGTTCCAAGGGAGGTAGCAGGGCATGAGTTGGGCTCCTCCAGACGCCCGCAGCTACACTGGGGCTTCCCTGATGGACAAGGGTCTGTGGTAGTGGGGCTGCTACTCTCAGCCTGCATGTCTACACTGGGACTCCCACAATGGTGGCAGGCACACTGACTTGTTTGTCTAGTTCTCTCAATGGGCAATGGCTGCCTGAAGGGAACAAGGGTCTCCAGTGGTGGCCTGCGGGTGCATGGGGTTTACCTGGCTGCATGTCCCTGCTCGCACTGGCTGCCTGTGGGAAGCAAGCCTTCTGACGGTGGCAGCCCGTAGGCAGTGGCAGGTCCAGCTGGTTCTCTCTGCCCATAAGAAGCAAGCCTTGTGATGGCAGGCAGAGATGGATCTGACTAGTTCTCTCTGCCCACGCTATCTGCTTACAGGAAGTGAGCCTTCTGATGATGGGGGCTGGCAGGCGAAGGTAGGTCTGGCTGGTTCTCTCTTCTCTGCCTGAGTTGGCTGCCCACAGGAATGGCAGAGGCCAGCAGACAGAGGCAGATCTCCTTTTTCTTTTTTTTTTTTTTTTTGGTACCAGGGATCGAACTCACAACCTTGCACTTGGCCAGGCAGTCACTTGTACCACAGAGCTAAATCCCTGTCCCCTAGATCTCCATTTTCTAATATCTTCTTCAGTCACTTTTTTCAGAGTACTGTAGTTTCCAGTGTAGAGGTGTTTTATATCTTTTGTTAGATTGATTCCTAAGTATTTCATTTTTTTTGGATGCTATTGTGAAAGATGTTATTTCCCTGCTTTTACTTTCAGTGAGTTTGTTTTTTGTATACAGGAGGGCTATTGATTTTTGAGTGTTGACTTTGTATCCAGCTATGCTACTGCATTTGATTATTAAATCTACCAATTTTTTAGTGGACTTTTTGGGGTCTTCTATGTAGAGTATTATGTCATCTGCAAATAATAATTTAACTTCTTCCTTTCCTATCTTTATTTCTTTTATTTCATTCTCTTGTCTACTTGCTCTGGCTAAAGTTTCCAGGACTACATTGAATAAGAGTGCAGACAGTGGACATCCTTGTCTTATTCCTGATTTTAAAGAGATAGTTTTCAGTTTTTGTCCATTTAGTATGATGTTGGTTGTTGGTTTGTCATAGATGGCTTTTATCAGATTGAGATAAAGACCATCTGTTCCAATTTTCTGTAGGGTTTTTATCTTGAATGAGTGCTAGACTTTGTCAAAAGCTTTTTCTGCATCTATTGAGATGATCATGTGATTTTTGTCCTTGGCTCTATTAATACGATGTATTACATTTATGGATTTACATATGTTGGACCATCCCTGTTTCCGTGGGATCAATCCCACTTAATCATGGTGTGTAATCTTCTTGATGATTTGTTGAATTCTGTTTGCCAGTATCTTATTGAGGATTTTTGCATCTATGTTCATTAGGAAATTGGCCTATTATTCTCTTTCTCAGTTGGGTCCTTCTCTGGTTTTGGTATCAGGGTAATGTTTACTTTCAGGAATGAATTTGGAAGTATTGTGTCCTTTTCAGTTTCATTAATAACAGTTTGAGAAGTAATGGTGCTGGGTCTTCTCTAAATTTCTTGTCAAATTCAGCAGTGAATCTGTCAGGGCCTGGGCTTTTCTTTGTTGGTAGGTTTCTAATTACATCTTTGATTTTATCTATTGATATTGGTTTACTCAGCATTTTATATCTTCTTGATTCAGTTTTGATAATTAGTATGTATCTAAGAATCTGTACATTTCTTCTGTATTTTCCATCTTATTAGATACGAGTTTTCAAAGTAGGTATAGATGATCTTCTGGATTTCTTTCACCTTTTTCATTCCTAATTGCATAGATTTGAGTCTTTCCTTTTTATTGATAAGGCTGGATAAGGGTTTGTCAATTCTGTTTACTCTTTCAAAGAACCAACTCTTTGATTCATTGATTCTTTGTATTTTTTTTTTAATCTCCAATGTGTTAATTTCTGCTCTGATATTTATAATTTCCTCCCTTGTTGGAGCTTTTGACTTAGCCTGATATTCTTTTTCTAGAAGTTTGAGGTTCACCATTAAGGTGTTTATATGTATTTAATCTGTTTTCTTGACATGGATATTTACTGCTATAAATTTCCCTCTCAGGACTGCTTTCATTGTGTTCCGTAAGTTCCAGTATGTTGTATTGGCATTATCATTCAACTGTATAAACTGTCTTAATTTATTCTTTAATTTCATATGTGACCTATTGGTTGTTCAGGAGGGTGCTATTTAATTTCCCTGTGTTATTTCCTGTGGTTTCTTTTGCCATGAATTTCCAATCTCATTGCACTATGGTCTAATAATATGCATGGTGTAATTTTAATTCCTTTGCATTTACTTAAGCATGTTCTGTGATCACATATTAATGTGATCTATTTTGGAGGACGTCCTGTATGCAGCTGAAAAGAATGTGTATTCTGGAGCTGTGGGGTGGAACACTGTAGACATCTACTAAGTCCATTTGTTCAAAAGTTTGGTTCAGTTCTAATATTTCACTGTTGATTTTTTTTGTGAGGTTGATCTGTATTTTTGTGACCGTAGGGTGTTGAGATTCCCCCAATACAACTGCATTACTGTTTATTTGATTTTTCATGCCCATTAACATTTGTTTATATATAGTTGGGTGCACTGGTGTTTGTTGCATATATATTAATGATTGTTATCTTTTCCTCTTGAATTGTTCCCTTTACAAGGATATAGTGACCTTCTTTATCTCTCTTAATCAGTCTTAACTTGAAATTCACTTTGTCTGTGAGTAGAATAGCTGCCCCTGCTTTTTTCTGGTTTCCTGTCATATGGAATATTGTTTTTCATTGTTTGACTTTCAGTCTATGATTTTCTTTTTGAATTAAATGTGTTTCTTGTATACAACATATTGTTGGATCTTGCTTCTGGATCCATTCTGCCAGTCTTTGCTTTTTGATTGGTGAACTGAAGCCATTAACATTGATAGTTATAACTGATATGTATTGACTTATCCTTGTTATGTTATTTTCCTGTTGTTGGCGCCCCCTCTCCCCCCCCCCGTTTTGTTGTTTGCCTTGCCTAGTGTGTTCCTTCTGTTGGGGTTCATGCAGCTGTATTCCTTGTTACCTCTTTCTAGAATGTCCTTCAAAGCATTTTGGAGTTCTGGTTTGGCGGTTATAAATTTCCTCAGATGTTCTTTGTCATGAAAGTATCTTATTTCTCCATCAAATTTGAAAGATAGTTTTGCAGGGTACATCAATCTGGGTTGTAAGTTGTTTTACTTTAAAACTTGAAATCTTCACTCTAAGCTCTCCTTGACTTGAGTGTTTGTGCTGAGAAGTCAGTTGACTCTTACAGGCTTTCCTTTATAGGGGATTTGTTTCTTTTCCCTAACAGCTTTTAAGATTCTATTCTTGTGTTGAATTTCTAGAATCTTGACTATGATATGCCTGGCCATAGATTTTGGTGGGTTTTTTTGTTTTGTTTTGTTTTGTTTTGTTTTGTTTTATCATTGTTCATTTGGAATTCTGTATATCTCACTTGATCTGTATGTCAAATTCTTTTTCTCTACCAGGGAAGTTTTCTGCCATGATGTGAACAGTTTTGCTTTTTGTTTTTTTAAATATCATTTGCAGTATCTCCTGCTTTTTCATTGACTCCAGTTAATCTCAAGCAACTGCTGGATTGATTTGTTTTTTTAAATGTCATTTGCGGTATCTCCTGCTTTTTCATTGACTCCAATCAATCTCAAGCAACTGCTGGATTGATTTGTTATGGTTCCTTGCTATTTTTGAAAAAATCTTTTTTTTTCTTGATTGCTAACTGCAAGCCTGTCTTCTATATATGAAATCCTGTCCTCACATTGGCTTAATATGCTGTGAATACTTACAGTGGAATTTTTATTCTCCTGGATATCTGCTTGAATCTACCTTATGGATTCCATTTCTTTCCTATGTTGAGCATTCATGGCTTGCCTAATTTTCTGATGTTCATCTGTTTTTTTGTCTTTACCTGCTCTAGCATCTTTATTTTGGATCCTTTCTTTATTTTGGACCCCATCTCTGCAGTTATCTGAAAGATTATTTCTAATTTGATTTTTTTTCAGGAGTCTCATTCAATTTCTTTGTTGTTAACACTTCAGAAAGGCCAGGTTGGGAGGGTTTTGGATTGTCCCACCTCATTGCCCTCTGGGTTTGCCTTTGGTGAACTGAATGTCTAGAATTGCATCTTAAGTGTCTCCTCATTTTCTTTTCTTTTTTAAGTTTAATTTCTGATGTGATGCTTGTAAATTGCCTATGGTGGGTTACTTTATTGGTAGTATTTAGCATCCTTAGGTAATAACTACTTCTCTGAGGTATCTTCAAGTCTGTAGGAAGATCCTATCTCTTCAGTTTGTTGGAGATGAGAAGTTGCTGTTTATTTGGCCCAGTCCCTGTTTCTTTGGCCCTGTGCCACAGTATTTTCTGCAACCCTTAGTCAATCTCAGTCATGGAATACCAGGACAAACTTCTGTTTAGGACAGTTATGTCACTTTGGGCTATAGTAGTACCAATAACATCAAACACAGCCTAGAAAATAACAAACTGAGCTAACCATTAATTTGCCACTTTAACCATACAAACTGGACTTGTAGTTATATAACAAAATCTAAAACAAGCCAGAAAATTATATGTAATACACAGCTCCTTAATATGTCACCTTTACCCTCAGGAGTTAAAATTTAAAATGGGTTAAGGAGAAAATAAGAGAAGTGGAAGAAGAGGAAGAGATTAGAAGTAAGGTTGTAGGGCAAAGAGGAATCCCACTAACTTTGGGAAACTGGTGCAGAAGACTGTAGGGAAAGAGAGAAGGAAGAGATAAAAGGAAGAACAGAACAGAATCACAACCACAAAGAGGCTAGAAGCCACATTCACACTCATAGAAAAACAAGATCAAACAATGAAGGAGAAAAAGTGAAAACAAAAAGGAAAAAACAAACTCACCACCATAGCAGCAAAAACCAAACAAGTGAGAGGCAGGGAAAAATAAGTCTGCTTCCAGGTTTGTCTCTGCTTTCACTGGTAGACAGCCTGTGGAGACAGAGTCCCAATCCATGCCAATCTATCCCAGCAAGCCAGCAGTAACTTTTTTGGTAGGGTAGTGGATAATCTCAGCAAGCCTGCACTTTCTGACCAAGATCAGACTCATTTGGCTTGCCGCCACCCAAACACCTTCTGCGGGCCTGAGCCCAGCTCAGAGCAGCTAGTTGGAGCTGGCAGCAGCTCTGAGTTCTGATCTGAGCTGGCCAGACTCCACAAAGGCTCCAGGCCAATTGCTTTCTCCCATGGGAGGTCTGAGCCCTCCACACTCACTGCCAGCCAGTGCAGTCCTTCATGTTCACTACTTCCCTCTACTGCTGTGTCTCTCTGCGGTGGCCTCTGTGTTCGCCAGCCATCGCTGTGTGTCCACAAGTTTGAACCACTTCTTTCTTGTAGTGAGTCCCATCTCAGGGAGAAGGTACCACTGGCTACCTCCTCCTTCTTCATTGAAGTTTCTGTCTTCACTCTTTCCGTGGGCTTCAGTTCACACTTCTGATCCTTCCTGAGTTCAGGGGACCCATATCCCTTCTTCTTGTCTTACATTGCTATATTCCAGTGTCTGGATGACGACTCTCCAAGAGGCTGTTTCTCTGCTACTTACCACTTCACCATCTTGGTCTCCCTTTCTCACAACCTTTTTAATTTAATGTAATCCCATTTGTTGATTCTTGCAATTGGGATTCTGTTTAGAAAGTCTTTGCCTATACCCATGTATTTAAGAGTTTGACCTATTTTGTTTTCCAGTATATTGAGTGCTTCCCTCTTAGAACTACTTTCATTGTGTCCTAGAAGTTCTAGTGTGTCTTACTGGCATTATCATTTGATTGTAGGAACTAATTTATTCCTTAACTTCATCTGTGACCCATTGATTTTTCAAGAGGGTATTGTTTTTTATTTGTTTTTGTTTTTGGTACCAGGGATCAAACTCACAACCTCGTGCCTGCCAGGCAAGTGCTTACACCACTGACTAAATCTCCAGCCCTAATTTTTCGAGACAGGGTCTCACTGTGCAGTTCAGGCTGGCCTTGAACTCACTTTGAAACCCAGGCTGGTCTCAAACTCACAAGGATCCTCCTGCCTCAGCATCCCGAGTGCTAGGATTAGAGGCATGTGCCACCACACCTGGCTCTTCAAGAGGGTATTGTTTAATTTTTATGTGTTTGCATAGCTTCTGTAGTTTCTTGCCATTGAGTTCTAGTTTTATTGCACTATGTGATAATGTACATGGAATAATTTAGATTCTTTTGAATTTACCTAAACATGCGTTATGGGCTAGCTTGTGGTCTGTTTTGGAGAAGTTTGAAGAAGACCCATGTGTTTCTGTGAACAGTTTTGGAGAAGTCCCATGTGCATTCTGTTGTTGCTGTGTGGAACACTGTTGATGTGTATTAAGTCCATTTGTTTGATGGTTGGCTCAACTCTGATATTTCTCTGTTGATTTTTTGTCTATTTTATCTATCTCTTGTGACAGTGGGGTATTAAGGTCCCGTTACAATTGTACTGCTATTTTTTTTTATTTCTCATGTCCATTAGTATTTTTTTTTTTTTAATGAAGTTGGGTGTGCTGGTGTTTGGTGAGTATGGTTGTATTTTTTATCTCTTCCTGTTGAATTTTCTCTTAACCAATAAGTAGTGACCTTCATGCCTTCTGATCAGACTTAGCTTGAAATCCATTTTGTCTGAAATTAGGATAGCTACACCTGGTTTTTTCCAGGTTCCTGTTCTATAGAATATTATTTTCCATTCTTTGATTTTTAATCTGTGAATTTCTTTTTGAATCAAATGTGTTTCTTGTATACAGTAAGTCCCTGATTTATGAACATTCAAGTTGTGAACTTTTACAGACTTGAACAGACCTTCCATTAAGAGCATTTACAGGGGCCAGGGATATAGCTCAGCAGCACAAATGCCTGCCTGGCAAGCACAGGATCCTGAGTTTGATTCCAGGTACAAAAAAGCAAAAAACATTTGTAGATGCAAACAAATATGGAAGTAGCTCATGTGCATGCTGGACATTTTCACAATTGACTGCTATGTGCTTACTGTACAGTGTGATAGTATACAGTAGTACCATGCTCAATCAGAGCCCAGGATGTCCAGAAGCAAAAGGAAAAGCAGTGGTGATGTGGAGGAAACTGCTAAGAAGTGCAAAGTAATATACATTGTACATTTGTGTCAAAGGTATATGAGACTCATTTTTTCGGACTTATAAATGAATCCAACTTACATTCTCCCAGAGTGGAACTTGTTCATCAGTCAGAAATTTAATGTACTGCATATTGTTGTATTGTTTCTTGATCCATTCTGCCGGTGTGTGTCTTTTGTTTGGGGAATTGAGACCAGTCACATTCAATTATTGAAAGGTATTGACTTATTTCTCTCATTGTATTATTTGCCCATTGTTGATTTCCTAATTTTTTTTCCTTTTCCTTAGCCATTCATCCCACTAGGTTATTCATTCTTTCTGACTTTTTGACATTATGGGCTTCGTTGTCGCTTTTTTAGGATATCCTCAAGGATACTCTTTTTATAATGTTGGTTTGGTGGTCGTGATTTTCTTGGTGCTCCTTGTCATGGAAATGTCTTATTTTTCCATTAATTTTGAAGGGATATTTTTCAGGATACATAAGTTGGGATTGGAAGTTGTTCTCTTTCAGGGCTTGAAACACTTCATTTCAAGCCCTTCTGCCCTGTACTAAGAAGTCTGCTGTGATTCTTCTAATGGATTTAACTTTATATGGGAGTCATTCCCCTTCTCTAACAGCTTTTAACATTTTGCCTGTGATGGGCTTCTGGTACCTTGACTATAATATAAAGGTTCTTTTTTGGTCATGATTATTTAGGGTTCTGTATGTCTAGTATGTGTCTATTTCTTCTTGTATATTTGGGAAGTTTTCTGTCATCATTTCTGTGAACATGTTTTTTATATCATTTGTTGTCTTACAATTTTTCATTTATTCTAATTACTCTTACATTAATTTTTTTGGTGGCATCCAGCAGCTGGTAGATCAACTTTTTTATGTTCTCTTGTTACTTTTTTTGGTACCAGGGATTAAACTCATGACTTCACACTTGCCAGTCAGGCCAGGTACTTGTGCTGCTGAGCTATATCCCCTGCCCTCTCTTGTTACTTTTAAAGTGTCTGAGTAGTTAGTCTTTGAAGGCATCATTGTCTTCTAGTTGTGAAGTTCTATCCTCACATTGGTTGTTTCTATCATCTATACTTTTAAGTATAATTTTTAATCTCCCAATTTCTGATTAAAACCTTTTCATGCATTCTAATTCTTTGCTAAACTGGTTGTTCATATTTTATATAGTTTTATTTAACTTAGGTAACTTTTTATTAGTGTCTGCTGAAAGCTCCTCGGTCATTTTGGTTATTATTTCCACTATCTGTGTAGTTATATCTTCTATGATCCTGCTGAGTACCTCTTTGATCTGGTTTCTTTTCTTCTTCTTCTTTTTTTTTTTTTTTTTTAAGCACTGGGGATCGAACTCACAACCTTGCACCTGCCAGACAGGTGCTTAAGCCACTGAGCCAAACTCCCGGCCCTAATTTTTTGAGGCAGGATCACACTATGTAGCCCAGGCCAGCCTTGCGCTCACATTTTAGTGCAAGCTGGCCTCGAACTCACAATGCTCCCCCTACCTCAGCCTCCCGAGTGCTAGGATTAAAGGCATGCACCACCACGCCCAGCTTTTGATCTGTTTTCTAATCTCCACTGTTATCCTTATGTGTGTGGCTTATGCCATTCATCCCCTGATACCCTTTAAATTGGGTTCAGGGTAGCTGGAACTTTGGGGAAGCATTTTGTCTTGTCTTTTCATGTTTCTGTTGGCTGTTTTGTGCTGAGTTTTGTGGATACTTAGAGTGTAAAGACTTCGTTGCTAATGTAGAGATCTCTTTAAGTAGTCACTTTTCAGTGATATATTTTTGGTGTGGCTAGTTTTTAGCCCAACACCAGGTTTTCTGGGAATGTACTGTAGTATTGTTAATGTCAGAAAGGCAATCTGAATGTTGACTTACAGAGAAATCCCATTAATAGCAACAATTTTGCAATCCTTGTAATATCAAAAAAATAAGTTGTAGTATTATCTAAGACAAGTAGGATATTAACATACCATAAAAACCAATTATATACCACCCTTAACTGTAGAGAAGAAATCCACATTATAGTATAAACATTAAGGCAATCCAGGTATTGAGTTATAGATAAAATGTACTTAATGCAATAGCTATATCTTCTCTGATGGTAGAAAAGAATTTAACAGTAACTTTATAGAGTTAACTCTCTAAAGATTAATAAATCTTTATGGTTATACTATTAAAGATATAGGGAGTGGGGAATGTAAGAGGAAAAATTTGAAACTTTTATGATATGAGGAAGAACAGAGAGAAACAGTACAAAGAATCCTGTTGGAGAGTAGAAGGATGTTTATAGACTTAAGGAGAGATAAGAGAACAAGCTAGTGAGAAGCAGAAGATAAAAAGAGGGAGGCAAAGAAATTAAATGGTCACTAAAAATATAGAAAACATTAAGGTGAGATAAAAGGGATATGAAAAAAGAAAAGAAGTAAGGAAAAAAAGATAAGTGGGGAAAAAGAACAAAAGAAATTTCCCAAAGCACCATTAAACTGATTTTTTTAAAAAAAGGAAAGGAAAGAACAAAAAATAAAAATTAAAAATACTGCACACAGGGAGGGGATTTAGCTCAGCGGCTTAAGCACTTGTCTGGTAAGGAGAGGTCATGAGTTTAAAAAAAAAAAAAAAGCACACCAAAAAGAAATTTTTTTGTGATTTTGATTGTGTGGTTTACTGCCAGGATCTACAGTTTTGGGGGCAGTGTCCAAGTTAAGACATGTCCCTGAGCCCCTCCTCACACTGGTAGATAAAGAAGGCATTCAGACCCTTGATCCATGCTGGATACGGGGACCAGCAGGCAATAGTATTAGGGCAAATCCACCAGTGCCACAAACTTTCAAATCCATAACAACTCAGGCTGAGCCTGGCCTCTCCCTAGAGGGGTAGGGTCTGTGTCTTTTAACTGAGACATCTCAGGGTATTTCTTTCCATCTCGCTTCCTGGTGATGGCCATCTCCTGTGACTGTGTCTCACCCAGTCACTGTGGAAACTTAACACTGGGAACCCTGAAGTGAAGCCCTCTTCTGGCTGCTCTGAGTCCCAGGTTATGCAGCCTGGTTCCCCACTAAGCAGTCCCTCCAGGGATAGGTTGGACTCGTAAACTGGAGTTACTTACCGGCTGTTGCCTGTTGAAGGATTCATGTGGAAATAGAATCCCATGCTCTCCGTGCAGGTCATTTACCCACTTGTTTGTTCTACCACTGTGTTTCTCCCTGCAGCCCCTTGGAGTCTCCAGCTTTTACTTTGTCTCTGTAGATTTCAGTCTCCCTCTCCCACTTGCCATGAGCTGAGAACTAGGGAGGAAGTATAGATCATTCCTTCCCTTTTCAATTTTGTGTCCTGTCTCTTCAATTTCTCTGTAGGTTTTAATTTTCCAGTCAGATCCTTCCTGATTCCTGAGGCTCTATTCTCTTTTTCTTTTTCTCTTTGTTTCTTTCTTTCTCTCTCTCTCTCTCTGTCCATTTCCAAGTTGTTATTTCCCAGTATCTGTATTCCAGATCTCAAAGACACTACATTGTTGTTGCTTACCACTCACCCTTTTTCAAACTGAAAGTTGATATACCATAATAATACACGTACCTACTTGCAACCCTCAAAGATAGAAGATGATTTATAACTTTAGTATAGACACAAATGCAAACTAAATACTGACATACAGTAAATACTTACTAAATGTGCTAACCATTAACAATATTAAAGAATTCAACAATAATGGCATAGAGTCAACTAAATATCTAAAGATAAATAAAACTTCATGGAATACTAGTAAAGAAAAGGTGCTGAGAAATGGGAAGATGAAAGATGTAAAATTTTAAAAAGGAAAGGAAGATGACCAGAGAAATGAGATAAAGGATTTTATTTAAGAGTAAAAGAAAATTAATAGAATTAGATAAATGTAACAGAAAAGAACATAGAAAAAGAAAAAAAGATAAAATAGTAAAATAGAGAAATGAAAAAATGAATTACAAAAAGGAAAATCCAACCCCCCCTCAAAAAAAATAAAGAAAATGAGAAATGTTTCAAAATAAATTTCTCCGTGTTTTCAAGTGTGTGGTTTGCTTCTAGGGTCTGCAGTATTGGAATTCACCAGATATGGGCAAGGGATAGTAAGTCACTACTATTCCTTGGACTCATTTTGCTTCCACACTCACATTTTGGTGTGTAAGTGCTAAATCCTGCCCTGCCTTTCTTGCTGGGCATGGCCAACTGTCAATGATGTTTACCCTAAGCCTGTATTTACTTTAGTTACTTCTAATTTCTGTGTACCCCAATCATGGCTTTTTCCACCTACCTTTAAAACCTGTGGGTTTGTGAGGTGCTCCATCTGGTCCAGAGTCCTCTTTACCATACACACCCTAGGTTATGGCACCCTCCAAGGTGAGGTATATCACTGATCACATTGGTAGATGAGGAAAGCAAACAGACCACTGAGCTCTGTTGATTGTAGGCTGCTGAGGGTGGAGATGAGTCAGGCAGTCCACTAGACTTAATGCCAGCCCTTTCAGACAGCCTGATCCAAAAGCCACACACATCCAGCTTGGCTTCTCAGCTCAGAGGATTATGTTCTTCCTAGTCTGAGCTTAAACTTCTTAAGAGGGCTATATGTAGCCCCGGCCCAGACTGCAACTGTTTCTTACAGCTACCTCCCACACAGACACTGTGATAAGGTGACCCCAGAAACCCTGAAGTGTAGTTGTTCTGTAACTCATTTTAAAACAGTCCCTTTCCAAAATGGCTGCTGATTAAATACTCTCAGATATAGTGGAGACTACACTAGATTTCTTCTCCAACTCTACCCTGCCATGTGGAAGGAACATTTTCAGGGTAAAAAGCCCACACTGTTTGTTTGTTGCTTTTTAATTTTTTGGTGCTGAAGACCAAACCCAGGGCCTGCCGCTTTCCAGATAATGTGTTCTACCATTGAGCTAAACCCCCAGGCCCTACCACCACCATCACTGTTTTTGTAGTTTGTAATAACTACAAACTTGCCTTGGGACTAGTGCTGCCATCCTGGTCTGTTTCTCTGTGAAGCTGCTGACCTTTCCTGACTTAATTTTGTGTTAGTAGAGACAGGTTTTCCTTCCCCAGTAGCTGGGTTTCATGTTGCAGCCTGCTTTGTTCCTTTCTGTGCTGCACTCCACATTTCTAGCTTCTTTGTAGTTTCTAGTTGTCCTGTCACCCTCTCCCGATTTGTGGAGATCTACTTTTTTTTCTTCATCAGGTTGTTGTTTTCCAGGTGCCTCAATTTCAGGTCCCAGAGAGACTATCTGTCTTTAGCTCTCTCTTTTTTTTTTTAATTTGAGACTGGATCTTGCCAGGCAGTTTAGGCTCTCTCCTTTGTTTGTTTGCTTATTTGTTTGTTTGTTTTGAGGGGGTTGTTTTGTTTTTTAGACAGAGTTTCACTGTGTTGCTTCAGCTGGACTCGAACTCCTGGGCTTAAGCAAGCAGTCTCCAGCCTCAGTGTCCCCAGTCATTCGGACTACGATAGTGTACCATGACATCCAGCTACAAAAATTATTTAAGTGAATGAAATCTGAACATTTGGGATGCTTTTCCCTTCAAATTACTAAGTGGAACTATAGGTTTAAGAAATATACATGTTCTTTTGTCATAATTATTGTATTAGCATAAATCCGTTAACTGCATTGTAAATATATGAATTTCAAAACTTCATTGTTGTGTTTTATTCATTCCTCTTATTTCTACAGAACTTCATAGCAACTGAAGTACTCAAATTGTTCAGTCTCAAAAAAGAGACAAACCACAAAACAGATTGGCAGAAAATGATGAAATTTGGAAGAAAGAAAAGAGACCGAGTGGATCATATCCTGGTCAGTGTATACGTCCAAACAATTTTTATTTTGATTATATCTTCTAAAATCAAGTGTAGATAGATTGCACAAGGGAAAAAGATAATTAACCTTAAGGCTATGAGATTAAAATTTTAAGTTTCACTTGCTACATTTCTGCTTCTCAGTAGAAATTGCTTTGTTTTGTATTTGGCAGATGACTAACTTAATATTTTATAGAAAGCTTGAGAAATCAAAACTTTAGTGGAAACAGTTTAATGCAGTGAATTGAACAGACCAATGTGGATTTTGGAGCTAGACTGCCTGAATTTAGAATTTCTTTTGCTAGTTGGTGCATAATATTGGACAAGTTCATCTGCCCTTTTTTTGCCTTGTTTCTCTATGTGTAAAATCAAGATGATAATAATAAGTACCTATCTGATAAAATTATTAAGAAGGTTAAATGAGTGTTTATATATGGTCATGCATTGCTTAATGATAGGGCTGCCTGCATCATGCAAAACATCATAGTCTATATTACAAATCTAGACAGTGTAATTGGTCACTTGGTAGGGCCTCTTGATGTAAGCAAGAGATGAGAAAAAAGGTGTGTGAGGCTACTACAGGAATAATATGGCATACTATCTTATAGCCAACCTTTTCTTTAATAAGTAGAAGGAAATACATTCTAAATGCCTTCAAGGTAGTTAATAGAGGGTTGGAGATGTAGCTCAGCAGCACAGCACCTACTCAGCAAGTCCAAGATCTTGAGTTCAATTCCTGGTACAAAAAATAAAAATAAAAATAGTTAATAGGTAAAACTTATTGTCACTGTTCAGTATTGTTTATTTTACATAATTGAGCTATGCTTTTGTACAACTGGCAATGCAGTAGGTTTGTTTATAACAAACAATGATCACATGAGTAATAGGGCTCTGCTATGACTTTGTGGAGGGCCATAATGTCACTAATTGGTAGGAATTTTTCAGCTCCATTATAATCTTATGTGACCACAAGGGTATATGTTGTCTGTTGTTGACTAATCATTATGCAAGGTATGACTGTGTGTGTAACACACTTAGAACAGTTCATAACAGTTCTCTATATATAGCTGAATAATTATTAGCTGTTACCACATCATCATCATCATCATCATCCAGAACTTTAGCTACTAAGACCTACTTGGTTTCTCACTATTTCTCTAACATTAGAAATGTTTATTAAAGCCGGGTGTGGTGGCCCACGCCTTTAATCCCAGCACTCGGGAGGCTGAGGTAGGAGGAGCATTGTGAGTTCGAGGCCAGCTTGGGCTACAATGCGAGCGCAAGGCGGGCCTGAGCTACACAGTGCGACCCTGCCTCAAAAAACCAGGGCTGGGAGTTTGGCTCAGCAGCTTATGCGCCTGTCAGGCAGGCGCGAGGTAGTGAGTTCAATCCCTGGTGCTGCCAAAAAAAAAAAAAAAAATGTTCATTAAAAGAAAAAAAAATTGTTATCCTTTCTTCCCTAAAAATAAGAATGTTAAAAGGAAACTCAGATGTTACTTTTCAGGTTTATGTCCTGTATAATTATTAAATTTATCAGCTTTCCCCATTTGTGTAATTCTCTAGTACTTCATTTATTCAATAATAATTATACTAAATAGCATTTGTTTGGCATTTTACAACATGATCATTCTTTCTCATGTCTTACTTGATCCTCACAATAATTATGTGAGATGGGAAGAACTAATGTTATTCTCTGTTTTACAAATGAGAAATTTAGATTCAACACTGTTAAGTGACTTGCCCAGCAAATGAGAACCAAAATTTTAATCCATTAATTCATAGATCTTTCTCAAGAAGGTGAATTTGTTTCCTGTTTCTACAGTGTTTGAAGTTTATTAATGTTAATGTTAATTAGTGTTTATTAATGTTAATCCTTTATTTCTTAAAGATTAAAGAAAAAAGCATGTTAAGAGGCATTCATCTAACCTATTAACTAAATTGATCATATCCCTTTTTATCATATAAATCATCTCTATACATTGGGTCAGAAACTATGCTATTTAAAGACTGATATTTAAATGAGAAGAAAAGCAGACATAGTCCATGCCTTCTTGGATTTCCACTTTGCTGGCAAAAACTAACCCATAATATATAATTTACACATGCTTATAATTATAAATTAAACAACAAAAATAGAATAGAGGGAACTGTTACAAAGTATAAATCAGAGGAAACTGATCTAGGACAGGCTTCCCCCAGATCAAAGTAACATTTGATTTCACATCTTAAAGATGAATAAGCATTAACTAAGCTCTCTGACAGAATGATTCAGAGAGAGTAAACAACATGTGCAAAGAACCTAAAATGAAAAGGCGCATGGGTTTGACCTTAAATGTCAGTGATGGAGGAGGTGGCGTAAGATAAACTAAAAAAAGTAACTTCTGAATTGTGCAGTTCTTTTTAAACTGTGTAAAAGATTTTGAATTTTATTTTAAAAAGCAAGGAGTTTAAACAAGAGAAATTAGATTCATAGTTTTAAAAAATCATGGAGGATCCCAGTCCTAAGGAGACTGGGGCAAGTGGACTTTCAAGTTCAGGTCTCACCAGGGAAGTTTAGCGAGACCCTGTCTCAAAACAGACAGACAGACAGACAGATAGATGGAATCTTAGTTACTTTTTTTGTTGCTAGGACAAAATGCCTGTTCTAGAACATGGTGCTCCTGGGTTCTCTTCTCAGTGCAAAGTCTTTCACTTTAGTAATTTTGAGGCTGAAAACGGTGGAGTCCTGTTGGTTTCTGTGATATCCTCAGGGCATCTTTTCTATTGCCCAGTTCCTCCTCAGCAACCAAGTTTTTCTCTGCGCCATCTTTGCAGTCTGCAACTTTACTGGACCTTTCTTTCTGGCCAAATGCAAAACATTTTAAATCATTTTGCTGGCCTTTTTGCTTTTGATTCTCAACATACATCTGGCTAAAATATCCCAACATTAGCCATGCCACTGGCTGACCATTTGACTGCCTTGGAATTTCTTCCATCAGATTAATTCAGACTTAATCTCAGTCTCATGCAAAGTCTCTGGATAAAAGCAAAATGCAGAGAAACTTTCTGCCAAAGCATAACACACATGGCTTGGAATCCCAACATCTAATGCAGTCCTTCCAACAGAAACCTGAGACTGGTCTTTGCCATAGCATTGCTCTCAGCATTCTGGTCTTCTGAGCTCTGACCAAAATCTCCCATCAAGTTCAGTTTGCAGCATTCCAGGAGTTTTCTCAACTGACATCTCCAAACTTTTCCAAACTTCCCACAGCCAGTTACAAAGGCCTCTGAACTATATGGACAAGTAACATCACAGTAACGACCCCATTTCTGGTACCACAGTCTATCTTAGTTACTTTTCTCATTGCCAAGACAAAATACATGGCACCCAAAGTTAAAGGAGGAAAGGTTTATTTCAGCTCACAGTTTGTAGAGGTTTCAGTCAGTAGTCAGCTGGTTCCAAGGCAGGGTGACACGGCAGAGGGCCTTCACAGAGAAAAATCAGTTTATGGTATGCCGGGCAGAAGACAGTGAAGCCTCAAGCCGCAGTAGAAGCCTGCCTTTCCCATTGATACCATCCAGGCTACCAACCTTGTAGGTGATGCCACCCAGAACTATGCTAATTCCGGGAAATCAACTAATTTGGTGCCGTTCACCCTTAATTTCTAGTATCACACTCCCCAGATCTAGTCCACTCTGAAAAGCCCCACCCATGAGCACATGTAGTTTTGAGGGGAAGTCTAGATTCAAGCAATGGTTGGTAAGTAGGTCAGTAGGTGGGTGAGTGGGCAGGTGAGTGGACAGATGGATGGACGGACAGGCAGAGTGTAGTTCATTGGTAGAACATCTGAGTTTGATCCCCAGTACCCGCCCCAAATACCATGGAGGAATAAAGACAGCTAGAAGTGTATTGTAGGTGAAACATGGCTGTTGTGGTATATGTAAGCAAAATGTCTTATGTAAGTTCTCTTGAGCACATGTCAGAGTAAATGAGGAAACTAAGATAGGTAGTATACAAATGCAAAATAAATTTGAGAGCAAAGACATAATACATGAGACTTCAACTAGTTACAGACTGCTACTTCACATGGTTACAAAAATGTCATTCTTAATAATAGAATAATTAAATATATTGCAGAAAGGGCAGCAATTTGGAGCCATCTTCAGTCCTGAATTTTTTTTTTTTTTTTCGGCACCGGGGATTGAACTCACAACCTCGCGCCTGCCAGGGCAGGCGCTTAAGGCACTGAGCCAAATTCCCAGCCCTGATTTTTTGAGGCAGGGTCGCACTATGTAGCTCAGGCCGGCCTTACGCTCGTGCTGTAGCCCAAGCCAGCCTCGAACTCACAACGCTCCGCCTACCTCAGCCTCCCGAGTGCTGGGATTAAAGGCGTGCGCGCCACCACGCCTGACTCAGTCCTGAATTCTTAATGTAGAATAACAGTGTATCTAACAAGTGACTAAAAAACAAAAATGATCTGTAGCTCTTTATTTTTTTAAGCTTTTTTTTGTTTTGTTTTTGTTTTTGTTTTTGTTTTTGTTTTTGTTTTTGTTTTTGTTTTGTTTTGTTTAGTACTGGGAATTGAATTCACAACCTTGTGCTTGCCAAGCAGGCACTGTGCCGCTGAACCATATTCCTGGCCCCTGTATCCTGACAGCAGAGGCTTCCAGATAATACCAAATAAAATCAGCTAAGTAAGCAGAGACCCCTTCAAAAGCCATCAGAAAATTCTCAGATATTAAGCAAAATATTTAATTAGCAAGTGTAAGATTACTGCAGTTTAAATGTGATGTCTGTGGGTAAGGAAAGATTTATCAATTGGCTGGTCATGAAATATTTTTCAACTTCTTACAGGAAACCTGACCCATCTATGTAATGTTTCATATGAGCTTACTAATACAAAGCAAAAAATCTTCCTGTAGTGCACAAGAAGAGGATTTTAAAATAGTTTTTAAAATACTTATGATAAGATAATTGTGCTGATTTTAGAAAGTTTAGAAAATTCCCATGAAAAGAAAGCAATCATGAAAATTTCCCCACCTGAATAACTTAACATTGATGTACATAAACTTTGACTCTTTTACAGAGAATTTTTTTAAAACATTCACATAATAGTCTTTTTTTTGAAGTCTAATTGTTTTTACTTCATAAAATGTGGAAATATGTCCTTGACATTAAATGTTCCTTTATTTTATATTATTTTTAAACAACTTCATTCTCTTTTATTTTGTTGGAAATACAGTAGTCCATCCTGTGGGGACATTATAATTTATTTAATGTCAATAATGTTTTTACTCTTGTAAACAACACTGTTATAACAAAGTCTTGCCATATACCTTTGCATGTATTTTCACTAATTTCCTTAAGATAAATTTCCGAAAGTAGAATTACTGTTAAAATACATACAGAATATTAAGATGTTTGTTTGTTGCCAAATTATTTTCCAGAAAGGTTGTAATAATTATATATGCTCAACAACACTATATATGAGCTGTACTTATCTTTGATAATTCTAGCTCTTACGAATTTTTTAATCTTTTAAAAATGAGTTATTTTGTTCTAGATAACTTTCTTTTATAATCTTTTACTCTTATTTTTCTAAATTGTTTACACATTTAATTATGAAATATATTAAAAGTATAAAAAAATAGAAAAGAATACAGAAACCATTGTTTTTATATTCTCCTTCATTTTGAGTTCATTTGCCATCTTCCTAAAGTAGACGCTTTAGTATTCCATTACCCTCTGATCTTTAAACTCTTATTAATTTGTCTGTGCCTTAGTTATTTTTTGTGTTGATGAGACAAAATATCCAACAGCTAAAGTTAAAGAAGGAAAAGTTTATTTTGGCCCAAAATAAAACTTAGACATTTCATTTCATAGTCAGCTGGTCAAAGCAGCATAGCATGGCAGAGGGGCATCAGAGAGGAGGAAAAAACCATTCATGATATGGAAGGCAGAAGGCAGGAGGCAGCAAAAGCAGCAAGTGAATAACAGCAGTAGCCCTGTTTTGTCCTTTATAGTCTATCCAGGCCGCACGCCCTTAGGGCAGGTAGCACTCACCCCACTCACTCCCATTATCCATGCCCAGAACTATGCCAAACCAATCAGTGGATTAGTTTAGGAATCACACATGCTTGATCCCAGAATCACACTCTAGATCCAGCCACCTTTGAAAAACCCTACCTATGACTGCATGAGGCTTTGGGGGACATCTAGACACAAACTATAACAGTCTAAAAATGTCTTTATTTCAACTCTTCCTTTTTTGAAAGATAGTTTAGGTTAGCTGAATATTGAATTCTGAGTTGAATATTTCTTTTACCTGGACAGTTTAAACATAGTCCATCGTAAACTGACCTTTCTTCTTGTTCATGAGAAATCTAATATTCCTTTATGGGGAATTGGTCTTCTGTTTGGTTTTTATTTAAGGTTTTGTGTGTGTGCATGTGTGTGTGTGTGTTCTACACTCATGAACTTATTGAATCTCCACATCATATCTTTACTCAATTCTGGAAATTTTTCAGCTTTTGCTTCTTAAATTCAGTTTCCGGTACCACCACCACTATCAAAACAAAAGCAAGAAGTTTATTTACTGGTGGACTTCCTCTCTCCCTCCCTCCCTTTCCCCACAGTGCTTTGGTTTTTTTTTGGTCTTCTGTCTTTTTCAGACAGGGTTTTGCTATGCAGTTCAGGTTGGTCTTGTGCTCACTTTGTAGCCCAGGCTGGTCTCAAACTTGCAACAGTCCTACCTCAGCCACCCTGAGTGCTGGGATTACAGGGATGCGACCCCATGTCTGGCTGACTCCTCTTTAATAGACTATGCATATTGTAAATTTCCCAGTGTTTCATGGAGCATAAATTAGAGAACAAAAACCTGAATATTTATATATCCTTCAAACAACCATTCTCAAAGAGAAAAAAATGTGGCAGTTATCTTGAAGTATCTGTGTCAGCTCTAGTCAAGAGAACATGTTGAACAGTGCTGTCCCCACCTCCTAAACTTCAGATGACATCTTTTTCTCCCAAGTCTTCTCTTTTCCTTATGGTAGGCATCAGAATACTAGTTCCCCATTCTGCTTTTTTCAAAGTGAAACTATGATCAGGACAATACAACAGGACAAGCCAGGAGCTTATTTTCGCTTGACTCTGTGTGTGTGTGTGTGTGTGTGTGTGTGTACACGTCAAAAGGAAGAGTTGAAATAAAGACGTTTTTAGACTGTTATGGTTTGTGTCTAGGTGTCCCCCAAAGCCTCATGCAGTGGTTAGACACCCTGGTCATTACAGTTGGCCTGTATTCCCATTTGCTGAATTTGTGACTAAGTTAGATAAGGGATCATCATCTATTTTGTCTACCTGGCTTCCATCCTACTCACAGTGTCATTGTGCATAAGAAGTCTAGCATGATCCTTTTTGTAATAGTCATTTTTAAATTTCTTGAGTACTTAGTTTTAATTTGATTAGTATTCATTTATCTAAGCATCTCAGAATCCTAAAATGCAAAAAGAAAAAGGATTACAAACCAGTAAGTTTTAAAAGAAATTTAGGTAATATTACATTTTTCCAAATATCTTAATGAGTATTAATTGCTATTCATTTATTTGTAATTCATTTATTTGTAAAAGAAATTTAGGTAATATTACATTTTTCCAAATATCTTAATGAGTATTAATTGCTATTCATTTATTTGTAATACTCAAGAATCATGTCCAATATTGTCTTTGTCATTTATCTAAGCATCTCAGAATCCTAAAATGCAAAAAGAAAAAGGATTACAAACCAGTAAGTTTTAAAAGAAATTTAGGTAATATTACATTTTTCCAAATATCTTAATGAGTATTAATTGCTATTCATTTATTTGTAATACTCAAGAATCATGCCCAATATTGTCTTTGTACATATGCCTTTTGTAATTGTAAATTTATATATCTATATTTTGTGTACTTTTCTTTCTCTTAAATTCCTGTACATGTTCCCTTCTGTTAACATGGACAGCATACTTACAATTCTTAATATCTGTAAAATACTGGAATACTATCAAACTGAAATATAGTTTTGAAGCCATTTTCATCACATTTGACAATTGAGGGTTTTTTAGACTTTTTATAACATTAAAAGGGATATTGATACCATTAAATAAATTACTTTTTTTCTTCTGGGTTGTTTCCTTGGACTGTATTCCCATTGGTGGGACTACAAAATCATCAAGTATAGTTCATATCCTAAATTCTGTGTGACAGTGATTTCCTAACCTTGTTGTCTTCTAAATATTAGGTACAGGAGCTCCACGAGGAGGAGGCACAGTGGGTGAACTACGATGAGGACGAGTTGTGTGTGAAGATGCAGCTGGCTGATGGGATCTTTGAAACCTTGATCAAAGATACTATTGATGTTCTGAATCAGATCAGTGAAAAACAGGGGAGAATGCTACTTGTGTGACATCTTGCAAATAAATTGAACACTGAGTGTTAATACGAGTCCTGGGCCTTTCTGCCTCCTGATGTATACCCCATCTCCATCATAGCAAGAGTGCTTCCGGACCTTGAACCTGTTCTTAAGAACTGCTGATTTTGGAGTTCATGGGACAATGCAGTATGTCTGATATTACAGCCTTTGCCTTTAGACTGTCCACTGGATTACCTGGTTATTTTCAGTGGGCAGGGTTATTCTAATGTTGAGACATAATATAATTCTGCATCTCTTGATAGTACCCCTTCTAGGTCTCAGATGAGAGCTCAGAACAGCAGACTTAACCTCCATGTTTGAGTCTGAAGTCAGTTAAGAGAGGTATACAGATAAATTTATCATATAATTTTTGAAGTATCCTGGTCTATACTATGAAAGTCATAAATGAACATTATAATCCTTAAACAGTGTTAAACCCTTAATCTCTTCAAAAATACGCAAGTTTAATCCCTATTTCACAGCCTGGAGTTGATTTCATTTCTTTTTGAAGACCATTTTCTTCCATTATTGCAGTTCGACAGCACCAAGCAGACTGTCAAATTAACAGAAATAAATGATAGCCTTGCTTTCTGAGCACCACCTAAAAAACTGTAAACCTTTGCATTATGTTTAGTTTTCCTGTCTGAGCATGAAAACCAGTGCCCCCACTGAAGACTGGGCTTAAAGGACTGCTGCAGGGCTGATTCCTCTTCCCTTTTTGTACCCCTGCACTTTTCTTCCTCATCCTAAACCTCTACAAGCTGCTCCCAGAATCACAGATACTCAGGACCATCTCAGGCATCCAGGCATGGCAAACATGGAAATAATTCATTTTGGCCTTCAAACTTTCAACTCCCATCTCTCCCCAAGAAGTCAGAGACGCTGTTACTTGAATGATTTAGGAAACGAGTGTGTGCACCAAAGACAAAAATATATTGTCTATAGTTTGTGTGCTTGTTTTACTCTATGGAACATTTTTTAACTTATTTTAAGATAAATTATTAAGTTGAAAATGTGTGTCCCTATTCAGAACTGAAAAATTCTTATAATAGTTAAACCTCGGTCTTGAAGCTTCTATGGTTCATGATCTTTGCACAGGAAACCTATGGTTTTAACATCCATACACATATTGAAGAAGTCAGTTAAATTCAGTGAAAAGAAGATGAGCTTTTTCAAGATCACTTGCAATAGCAGGAATGGGAGAAAATGATTTAAAGACACTGTAAAATTTAATCCTGCCTCTCTTGCAGCATTGCTTCTTACAACTGTTACCTGTATCTGAAAAAAAGTCTATAGACTCCAGCTGCTACATTAGAGCACATGAGATGCTCTTCTGGGACCTCAGTACCTGCCTTCCTGACTGGTTTCTCTTAATCAGTCCTATCCCCCTTCGCGTAATCCAGAAGAATGCGGATAATCTTAGGCGTGAATGTAAATGCCTTAATCTTGAAGGTCCAGATTAGAAGCATGATATAAGACATCCACTGGATTCATAGTTACAAATATCCTGGAATGTTATAGTTTCAAAATATGTTAGAAAACCCCAAAGATGGTATAATCTAAGTGTGCACGTTTATTTCTGCATCTTTCCTCCAAACTTGCCTTTGCATCTTAAATGTTTCACTATGCACACTTCCATTCTTCTTCTATTCATCCTGTCATAAGAAACTCATTGAAATAATCATTGGAATATTTGCATTTTGCACAATGACTGGTGAGATAGCTCTTGACAAATGTGGAAAGCACTGAAATGTTGTGACTGAGTCTCGGGAAATGCTATTTTGATGTCTTTCCAGCATTTCTTCTGGGCCTTTGATGTTGAGCTCTAGTCTTGTAGCCATAATGAACAAATCGACTAAAGGAAGCAAAGGTTTCTCGGGGTTATTAACCAGTAATGTGGAAATATTATTTTCATGTGGCCAAGGAAAAGCAAAGACTTGTCTTTTGGTTTATGTTATTTGGAAGACAGAAAAACATCTTGTCTACATCCTTTTGGCTGTTTATAGGATTACATTGTCCTTATGATACTGAAACTTTGCAGCTCCTGTGAATTTTTTAATAAATGAAAATCAAAATACTATAATAGGAATATAGGTTGTTTTTCTACATCTTCATTATTTGAACCTAAAACCAATTTTTAGTAAGAAAATTTATCTTTGCTCTTTATGACATCATGATTCCAGAGAAGGAAAATAATATTCACACAAGTCCATAGAATTAGCAATCTGGACTGGTAAGGAATGCTGCTGATAATAGAGCAGTAAGCCATCCTAATCTACTCCATCTGTCTTTACTCTCCCAAGATCCGATTCCAGATGAGAGGCAGTAAAAGACCAGTCTTATTCTTTATCAGAAATGTCATCCATAGTTTGTAGCAAAAACAAAACAACAACAAAAAAACCCAACTAAACAAAGACATCTATAAAACATTTCTTATTTTAACTATGAGGATCTAATTAAAATATATTTGTTAATTAGAATTAGAAATAAATATGGATACCCAACCACTTTTCCACACTGGGATCTTTTTAATCAAACTTCCTCTTAACCAAGAACCTATATATTCCCTCTTTCTAATCTTTACTCCTTCCTACACCCCATCCTCTTTTGGTCTGTCTTCATAATTCTTTAAGAAAAAAGATCTTTGCATCAGCAGTAATATCTTTTAGAGCAGCACTGTCAGAATTTAGTAGTAAACCAACATATAGGCTTCAGATTTAATTCTGAGTCCAAAACAATTTGTGCTATCCAGGGCAGTTAACTCTGGGTTAAATAAGTACAGGGTATAGATTCCCTCTTCAGGTCTAAACAGGAATTTTTACTCTAGGGAAAAGTGGGAAGAGCTCAAAAGTAGTTGATAAGGAAGGTAATTTTTCTTTTACCTAAAAGAAAAGAAAATTCCTTCTGTGACTACAGGTCAGGTCTCTGAGAAATTATCTTTCAAAAGAGATTTCATTGCTCATAAGAGTGTTGTGGCCTATTGATAAAAACAATTTTGTTCACTTTCTTGTCTTGAAAAAAAGTGGCCTTAGCTTTTTGCAATACTTGAATAAAGTGTGTACTCACAAAAGAATTTCTGTAGCACAGCATTAGAGACTCGTAACTTTTCTGCAAGAAATTCAGACTTACATCTTCCTTTTACTACCTTAAGAATACTAGTGAATAAATATTAACTCAAAGAGCAAGTGATAGAAACTACAATGATGTTTAATGCAAATTGTAGGAATTTACATGTTTACAAATCATCTTAAACTGGTTGTGCAGCAATTCAATAAAATATCTTTGTATTATAAAAATGTGAAGAAAAATGTAAACTGATGTAAAGGAGGTACTGTCATTTTAATTAATCTTGTTTAATAGCTTTTCCTTCTGGACTTTGCAAAGCCTTCTTGGTAAACACATTGCAAAGCATTCTCTGGGAGGCTTAGCCTTCTTGTGTGTACTGTACTGTGCAGACATGAAAAATAAACCCGTTTACTGTGTATGTGTAAATAGCCTGGTCACCAGGCCATTTTCAGCCAATCGTCACATCCAGTGCAGCTCTGCACAGAAGACTTAGGGTGTGGTTTGTAAGTATGATCTGTAAAATAACTGGGATGAACTCCCGTGTATACCTGTGTAAATAGATTTGTTAACTAAAATGTACTTTAAGAAAGATAAATCTGTAAATAAAAACTGATTTATAAATTAATTTTGTGTCACATGTTCATTTTTATACTCGAGCCAATCAGAAAAGGAGTTCTCATAAAATACATTTGTTTCTAATGTCTTATTCAATTGAAGGGCACTTATCCTTCAATATGATGAGCTGTGCATCACTGCTATTTAACCTGCATACAGGTGCCGTCGACTCATAAACTTTAGCAGCTTGGGCTTTGAAAGGTCGTGGTTCACTCACTAGATAGTTGTTGAGCACTGCCTTTATATTCTAAACTTTGTGCTGAGCATGAGGTTGATAGCAAAGGAGACGCACGTGGCTTATGAACTTATGTAGCTTAAAGTCTTAAAGAGTCACCAAAAAATAATTTGAGCATGCCTAGTGTGTTCCACACTGCATACTTGAGACCGTGGGTTTCATCCCCCAGCAGCAACAAAGAAAGGGGCAGTGGAGAAAGAAAAAAAGAAAAAGAATCTGACCCGGCGTGGTGGTGCACGCCTTTAATCCCAGCACTCACTTGGGAGGCTGAGGTAGGCGGAGCGTTGTGAGTTCGAGGCCACCTTGGGCTACAACGTGAGCTCAAGGCCGACCTGAGCTACATAGTGCCACCCTGCCTCAAAAAACTAGGACTGGGAGTTTGGCTCAGTGGCTTACGCGCCTGTCTGGCAGGCACGAGGTTGTGAGTTCAATCCCTGGTGCTGCAAAAAAATAAAAAATAATCAGAAAAATAGTGCACAACAAATTGTAGCAAGTGCTTCAAAGAAAGTATATAGAGGATATAGAGAATATCGTAAGTGGGTTTGGGTCAGGAAAGAGGTTTTTTTTTTTTTTTTGCAGTACTGGGGATTGAACTCACAACCTCGCACCTGCCAGGGCAGGCACTTAAGCCACTGAGCCAAACTCCCAGCCCTGGTTTTTTGAGGCAGGGTCGCACTGTGTAGCTCAGGCCGGCCTTGCGCTCGCGTTGTAGCCCAGGCCGGCCTCGAACTCACAACGCTCCGCCTACCTCAGCCTCCCGAGTGCTGGGATTAAAGGCGTGCGCCACCACGCCCGGCTAGGAAAGAGTTCTTGATAAATTACTTTGCTTTGTTTGCATGTTTTTTGAGTTGGTGGTCTCTTTGTTGTCCAAGGTCAACTTCAAACTCTTGTGTTCATTCTATCCTCCTGCTTCAGCCTCCTGAGTAGCTGCAATTATAAGCATGTAACACTGTGCTCATAACTTTGTTTTGAACACTGATGGGCTTCCGTTAATTTATGATAAATGGCCATTTCTCTCAGATGATTTGAATTTTGTTCACCTTTGCAAAATGACACGTATGAAAAAGTCACACAAATAAGCAGACACACAAAGGAGAGCAGCCAACTGAAGACCAGATGTGGGTTTTTTTGGGTTTTTTTTTTTCCTAGAAAAAAGAAACTTGGAGAATGGACCTGTATGTGTAAAAGAATGAAAACTTTCAAGGACAGAAATGTATGGCACTCAGGATAATAAATCATCTATGGTCCAACAGGTTAGAAGTAATCATTATCTAACCTAGTTGCCTCTTCAGGGCCACATCTGTTTCAATTTTAATCCCTTATTCAGCCATGAGCATTAAGAAAATTCTCAGACCAAATCATTGACCAAATTGGAGTACATTCTAAATATTTTTCAGTTCATAAAAGTCATTTGTGTGCCTGCTGTATATCAGATATCATAGGTGCTTGAAAAAAAAAGACCAAGTACCTAAAACTACATCAAAATACAAGAAAATGGTAGATGAGAGAATGGCAATTGTCAAGAATGGTAAGACTGACATTGATGAAAATTACAATGATCTAACCAACATGAATACAAAGGAGAAATAAGTCAATCCTCTACAAAATCCTAAAGAACTCAGAATTTAGAGGTACTGGCTGCACAAAAATAAATAAGGTTCAAAGCATAAAGATTACTTTCACATCTCAGTGACCAAAGTCAACAGGCAGATAAGTCCTTCCCAAAGAAGAGGTCAGGCTGGCTCCTGGACTGGGGCAGGGGCACTTGGGCACCCTGTCAGTGCCAGCAGACAGAGGCCAGGGGCTGGGTCTCCCAGAGAACCGGTCCGTCAATCATTCATCCTCACAGTGGTGATAATCATGATAACCAGTCCTAGTTGCCATAATAATTGGCCTCCTGTCTTCTATGTAGAGCTCCGTAGAGCATTTTAGAAACTGCTTTCGTGAACTGAGCTGATTGTGAATAAACCTGGGAGGAGAAAAAAAAAAAAAAAAGAAGAGGTCAGTACATAATTTATAGAGTCAACCAGAACAGACAACACAATGTTTACTTAAATCCAGAAGAGAGAAAATGCACTAGATACAGCCCCTTGCAAAACCTTGATTCCCCATGGCCAGCAGATGCATTCTGTCCATTGTGAGCAGCATGATTGCAAGTGCCCCACTCATGCTGTAGGGGAAGGACTCTCCCCTTGGAATTTGAAAGAAAGCTGGGGGCCATGCCGAGGGCCACTGACACAGGAGCTTAAGCAGAGTGAAGAGCACCCTGAGTCTTAAACAAGGAAAGCTATTCTGTCACAAGGAGATACGCCCGGCACAAGGTAAGGAGTGTTCCAGGCCAAAAAGCTTATTCTTGTGTGACCATGCAGGAGCAGGAAACCACACATAACTGCTTTTCCCAAGTCTACCCTCAGTTGAAATAGATGCACAGCATAACAAATTCAGGAAGACAAATGTGGCGGAGAGCCCAGTCTAATGGGGCTTGAACAACCTTCAGGATGCAGTTTGCTGGCAAGACCTCCTTATTCCCTTTGAGACATTTTACCAAGGTCACTGGAAGAACCAGACCTAATAGAATGATCAGGCCTCCCTGGAGGATGGCCTTCAACTAGGAACTCCATAGTGCCTGGATTAGGACAGCTGAAGAGGTTAAAAAAAATAATAATAAGTCTTGGAGGCACTTCCAGGTGTACAGCTGATAACTATCTCATCTGAACATGGTTCTCCACCTCCATTTCTGCTTTCCTTGATTGTTGATACATGCACAGTAGCAGGTGTCGGCATAACCCAAACTCCACCTTGTTCTGCTAGCAGGAAACTAAGGGCTATTGTGTTGTCCATTTCCGCCTTAGCTAGTGAGTTTAGTATGTCTTGCTCATCTTGAGGAAACTGCAAGCCACTGAGTGTGGGCCAACCCATTACAATGGGAATGTGGGTTAAGGGACAACTCCAGCATTGTTTGAGTTTGCCTCCTCTCACCACAGCTGTGCTCATTCTTATCAGGGTGTTACCATGCCTGGCACAGCAGAGGCTTCTGTAGGAATGAGAAGAAGGGAAGTTACTGCCCCCACACACACACCAAAAACAACAACAACAAAAATCCCTGTCATGAATCTCCAGAGGCTGGAGATGTTTTTGTCTGCTATTTTCTTGGGGATCCTCTGCCTTTTGCTTGACCCAAACCTTTCTACCTCAATCAACCAGTCACTCAACCTGAGAAGGAAAGCTATATCTTAAGTGAACATAACATAGCCCATAATAGCATACACTCCTGTTGAGTTGAGAGTCTTGAGCATGACAAGAGGAACTCTAGTGCCCTATTGTTCTATTGGCTTTTCTCCCATCCCCTTGGGGTCCCACAGAGTGGGGCACCTAAGGATAGCATTGCCTCCAGGTTTGAATTGGACCTACTAGTGCCACAGCTGAAACCCAGACCACAAACCCTGGGGAATCTGTTCTGCTGAGAGAGGAAAAAAAAAATTGGGTGTACTGAGATTAGGATTCTTTAGACACAGTTGTATCCAGTTACCATCTGCTCCTCCAACCTCCTCAAGTTGGCCTTACGTGATGAGAGCAATCTTGTGTTTCCTTTCTGCTGGAATAGTGTTTTAAGGTTCAGATGACTATAGGCAAGGAGCACCATCAGTGAGTTGGGGGTTTGGGGTTTGCTTTGCCTTGGTTTGGTTTGGTTTCAGGTTTTGTTTGGTTTTTGTGGCCCTGGGATTAAACCCAGGACCTTTATCCTGATCTACATCCCCAGCACTTTTTTCCCAGGCTGAACTTGAATTTGCAGTCTTCCTGCTTCAGCCTCCTAGAGTGCTGGGATTACAGGTGTGCACCACACACCCAATTTAGGTTTTTTGGATGACCTTTGTATAGTTGTTATTTGAGCCTCACACTTTATCATTTTTATCTCCTTGTTGGTTTGGGAGAGACAGCATGAAATGTCCATTTTATTTTATGGGAATTTGTCCATTGTGGTGTTGCCTGGGCTGTGATGTGCTTTGACCAGATTGGAATCATTCTATATATCTAAACATTGTAACAGTTTTTCATCAGCTTTTCAATATCTTTATTCCTAAATTAATATAATAACGGTCAGTTTGAATGTTACGTGTATGATAAAGTACATTATGAAAAGCATCATGTTTACAATGAAACAATTATTGTATGAAAGTGAATAATCAGATATGCAACTTCCTGCAGTAACAACTTAATGGACTCAATTCTACCTTTTGAAGGGGCCAGTTTTACCTGCAAGTTCTGAACTGAATATAGTTTCTTGGTACTTCTTTGCATGATCCATGAGTTAACAGAAAATTCTTTAAACCAGCAACTGGAACTAGACCTCATAAAATCAAGGAGAGGAAGGAGTGGGAAAAAGGACATTAGACACAATACTACCAGTCTCAACCACTGTACCATATGCTTCACTTCAGAGCAGTCTAGCACTTGGCATCAACCCAAAATATATGTGCTGTCACATCTCAAATGATCACAACTGCTGTATTTAGCAGGAAAGGAGAGGCACATAGGGAAGAGGAAACAGTTCTAACAATATATGAATATTTCTGAATGTTTGATACTAAGGATTAATTTCTAGAAAGAACAAGTAGACTGAAGCTATCCAGCTAACCATTAACTAGAAAAATGTGCAAGGAGCCACAGGGTTTACAAAACTACATACATGTATCCTACAACAGCAGACAAAAACTCCAAGACAACACCCAGGATTTGAAGACAAATTTATTTAATGTCAGATGGGCACTGACAGGGAATCAGTTGTCCCTCAAAATGTCAGGCCTCAAAGGCTCAGGGAGGGAGAATTTTATGGGGTCTGCAAAGGAAAGGTACAGAGGTAGAGTACTTGGCTGTCTGATTAGTTTCTATAATATTCATGACAGTTTCCAACCATTTCTTTTTTTTTTTTTTTTTTTTTCGCGGCACTGGGAATTGAACTCACAACCTCGCGCCTGCCAGGGCAGGCGCTTAAGCCACTGAGCCAAACTCCCAGCAGTTTCTAACCATTTCTAAAACACAGAAGCAATCAGAACTGCAAAAAGAACTGTCACCTGGACAACTAACACACTGGTTGGGGGGCATTTTCTGCTATAATCTTACTTATCTCATCTCTAATTATAAAATAATTCACTGCCACCAGGCATGATGGTGCATGCCTATAATCCTAGCACTTAGCGGGCTGAGGCAGGAGGATCCCTTTGAGTTCGAGGCCAGCATGGTCTACATAGTGAGACCCTGTCTCAAAGCAAAATGAGAAAATAAATAATTCATTGCCTTGTTGGATATATGAGTGAGAAAAGGAAAAAGTGGAGCATCTGCAATACCATCTGGTACTAAGGACTTTGATGCTTCCAAAAGATGTGGGCTAGAAAACTTGAGGAGGCACCAGAGGGAACTTTCCCTCTCAGCCAAGGTGCCCCAGTTTAAGTCACCTTTGACCTTTGTTTCAGGTTTACTTATACTGAACAAATTCTAATTGTGGTTAAGGGTAGTCTCCCAAAATTTCTTGAGTTACTCTTTGGACTCTGTCTTTTGCTATTGTGTTTTCATGAATATTCCTTCCCTTTATTCCTCAAAAGGTGTCGTAGAGTTGTGATTTTCAAAGGTCTGATTATACTGTTTAAAAACAAAAGCCTTGAGAGAGCCCAACTTCTCAGGCCCATTTGCGCAATTTGATGGTGCTTGCTAGCACCATTTACCCCAGAGAGGGTAAAATGTTCTTCAGTCAGGAGGGAGAAGCAAAAGTGTACAGAGTTTGGGACTAACACACACGAGTAGGTCTGTACTGGTTTGGCTTCATTTACTATGTTCTCCAGGCAATTTGAATTCAGGCTCTCTGAAAAATTTCCTTAAATGAGCTTTTGAATTCTTGCATATAAAAATAGCCAATGTCTTCATCTGATCCTTTACTCACCTGAAATCAATCCCAAATGCAGACGAACTTGTGTCTAAACGTCTAAAGGGACCGTGCCATTGATACTTGCACACGTCTCACACAGCCAAAGCAAGTCGTGAACCAAAGATTCCTTTTTCTGCTGGAAGTTTATAGTCTGTAGTTAATTTTCATACCAAAAAAAGAGAAAAAAAGTCCCAGGCTTTTAAGACAGTCATCATTTCAGCCACAGGAATTTTTAAATTGGTCTTCCTGATAGACTTGGCAAGAATCTTATCCATCTCTTTGGCACAGCTCACTTCTCCAGTTGCCTCCTCAGCAGCTGAACCCAAAGCACTTTCACAGCTGTCAGTGGTCAACATGTTTTGTTTTTTTAAGTCACAGTGGTCATCTCTGTATCCATATGGCACACTGGAGTGGCAGTCTTACATCGGCGATATGTGTTCCCTGCAATTAGACACCTCTGCAATCTGTGACGCGGGACTAGGAGTCGATGCGGTTAATGTGTCACACGGGTGGGAGGAGTTAAACTCTTCTGATGTGGCTAATTTGCCACAGTGCATGGCCTAGACATGGTGACGGGAATCACACAGCTGTGCTGTATCAGGGGATGTTGTAGGATGAGTCCTCTTGACTTGGCCCATTTGGGTATCTGAGGCAGATTTTATGATCTCTCTGTGGTGGACTCTACAGGAAATTGTGAAAATTTGCTGAACACAAAAGACTAATTCTTCAATTTCTTCTCTTTTTAAGAGGCTCTGTGTTGTAGGCATTTATATAAGTAGTAAATAGGGGTGGAGAGCCACAGTGGCCCAGTAGACTGGCATTTTGGGTTTTGAGGACCCACCTGGGAACCAAGCCATACTATCAGCTGGAACATCACTGAAATGTGGCCTCTACTTGGTTACAGGAGAAGCAAAGACATTGCTCATGGGCTATTTATCCTCCTGCACTATAGCAGCTACTTTTTATAGAATCAGGTGGCCACTGGAGCCTGAGTAAGTTCTATATTGATTGAGTCAAATCTATTTAATGATGGAGCCTTGTTGAACTGGTCTTATTTTATTATTTACTATTTTTTGAGGTCCCACATAAGAATGGGTGGCTTACATTTTAAGGTCACCTACAGTGGTTTGGTGATCAGTTTTCATTAGGGCCCAGTGGAGTTACCACTAGGAGTTACCACTTGTAGATGGTTTATCTGGCAACTGCCTCATGCAACTTATGAGTCTAAAACTCTAGGAGCCAGTGCAACCTAGTAGCAGTCACTTGTCACCAGTTCCAAACCGCCAGGGTAGGAGTTGCAGTGTCGTAGGTTTGGCAAGTGTTTGTGAGCAGGGGCCTTATCATTGAAAGGCTGCACAGTCTGGGGGTTCTGCTGTTGCTGAGGCCCTGTTCAGAGGTGACCAACTGGTGGGTAAACTTGACAAAAGGACCAAAAGACTACCAGATGTGGTCTTTTCATAGTCGTGTAACTCAAGCACTTGTTGAGTCTCTTATGGTAGTCGTCTTGTTAAACAAGATTTTTGTCTGATTTGGTTAGGAATGTATTTTGGTTACTGGCTCATGTGACTCATAGAAACTACACTTGTTGGCACCTGGCCTTTTCAGACTTGATGACCCACAGCCCGGGCTGTGTGTATCACAGAGCCAGCCTTATGTACAGACTGGTCAAATTGTGTCTTATGTAGGCCAGCACAGGATATCCTCAGTAGTGGATGATGAATATTTCTGGGTGTTTAGCAGATTTAGCTTTAGCCACTGGGACACACTACAGGAGAACAGAGGTATCTCTGTGAAATCATAGAGAAAGTATACTGTGGAACATTCCACATGAACATAAATTGTTCCTGATATTTAGCCTACTAAAGAGTTGAGCAAAACGCATTAGCCAAATCAATAACAGCATACGATATCCCATGGGAGTTGACAGCACCTGTCTTGATTATTTTTTTCTCATTGCTGAGAAAAAACACCTGACACCCAAAATTAAGGAAGGAATGATTTATTTCTTACAGTTCTTAGGGGTTTCAGTTCATACTCAGCTGGCTCCAAGGCAGTGTGGTGTGGCAAGGGAGGCAGCTGTTCATGGCAGTCACAAAACAGCAAGGTACAAGTGGGCAAGAGAGGTAAGACACGCCTCCTCCCCCCCTTACACTGTATGTCAGCTCCACCCCGGGAGGGTACCGCACTCACACCATCAATCCCAGTGCCAGACAACAAACCAATCACAAATACTAGAATCAGCTACTTCCATGCCATGATTACATGAGACCTGGAGGGGCCACAGGAACATAAACCATAACAACCCCATGATGGCCATGATATCAGGTACTATGGAAGCCACAGGTGACACCTGGTGTCTAATCTGTGGCTATCCACTTTTAGCCTGAAGGTTCTTGGGGCCATGTTTATTAGCCAGACTAGGCTGTAAACTCTGACAAGGAGGCATGTAATATTACTGCCTGTAGCAAGACCTGACTTAATACAATAATGTCTTTCCCCTCTCTGGTCTGTGGTACTGCTTTTGTTGAATAATCTGTCAGGATTTGGGTAACTTACATGGCACGTATCCAGATCCCCCTTGCTGTTTTGGCTTAAATCCTTTGTAGTAAAGAAGCATTTGCCTCAAATAATTGTGATGCTTTGTGTCAAAAATAGCCATCAGGTCTATGTCTGCCATATACTCAGAGGTGAGAACCATGATTACTGCTACCTGAAGTGGCCCAGAGCATCCCATTCAAAAGCACATGTGAATATTTCTGCCATGGGTCACCATATCTGTTCTCAAAGCCCTTGGTGCCATCAGTTTAATACTACCCTTGTTGGGAGCCTGAATTTCTTTCCCCCACTAAAAAAAAATCTATAGGGCCTATTCCCCATAGGGATCCACAGACATTGGGAACAGCCCTAACTGTGATAGTCGCCTGCTATCTGAGATAGTTAGGCATACAAAGCCCCTTTATCAAATAGACATAACTAATGGGTGTGTTAGACTGCTGGCCACTGCCAGATCTATTTTTCGGTTTTTGTGTTCATTCTCAGAGAAAGGCCCATTTTAACACTTTTCTTTTCAGCGATGCCACTGCTGGTTGTGTGTTGGTTGAATGAATGAATGAAAACAGGTCCCCTGGAACCTGACAACCAATGCAGCTGAGTGGAAACCCCCACACAGAACCCAGATCTCCCTCATTGTCTGTGTGCCTTAGGGGTGGTTGGTTGGGAATATGCAAGAAGCCAAGATTCCTGTACAGTTTTCCTAATCATTTATTTCTACCCTTATGTATCTAGTTGACTCATCAAGACTCACAGGGAGACTTCTGGTATTCTATTTGTCTTCAGGCTAAAGAATATCTAAGGCCTCCTTGGGAGTCTCATCATCCTGTCCTCTACCCCCAAGATTAAAGATGTGTACTTGATGGTGGGTGGACATTGTAGGGAGAAGAATTGTCATTCACTAACTTGTGGCCTTGGGGTCAACATGTATAGAACTGTGCTTGAGCAGTGGAGCGTTTTTCTCTTGATTCTCTAACTCTTTCTATCAGTGTGTGCCCATTGTCATGATAATGGCATTTTTTGCAAATGATGTCATTTTCTTTTCTTTTTTTCTTTTTATTTATTTATTTATTTATTTATTTATTTTTTTTGCGGCACCAGGGTTCGAGCTCACAACCTCACACCTACCAGGCAGGCACTTAAACCACTGAACCAAATTCCCAGCCCTAGTTTTTTGAGGCAGGGTTGCACTATGTAGCTCAGGCTGGCCTTGCACTCATGTTGTAGCCCAAGCCAGCATTGAACTCACAATGCTCCTCCTACCTCAGCCTCCCGAGTGCTGGGATAAAGGCGTGCACCACCACGCCCAGCTGATGTCATTTTCTTTTGCTTCTGTTTTGAACCACATCATTTAAACACACATTTTAAACCATTTAAAAACACATTTTATGCAACCTGTCTTCCCACCTTCAGCATGGTTCTCAAGAAACTCAGAATCACTGCAGACACATTCCAGGAATCTTACTTTCCAGGGCCACAAAGAGGCATGAGTGGTGATGATCTATTTTAGGTACAGTCAAAATATTTTTTAAAATAATAATCATCTAAATAACTTCACTTCCTGGTCTATCAATGCTATTGTTGCTATGTTGAGAATATTAACTCAATTATACTAGCTAAACAGAATTTAAACTCCAAATTCCTACTAAAAGTCTCAAGGCTGCTCTCTTCACTTAAAGCAAAAGAGTAAAATGGCTTATATTCCTGTGGCCCTTGCAAGTCTCATGTAATCATGGCATGGATGTGGCTGAGTCTGGCATTCATGATTGGTTTGTTGTCTGGCACTGGGATTGATGGTGTGAGTGTAGCACCCTTCCAGGGATGGAGCCGACACACAGTGTAAGGGCAGGAAGAAGGTGTGTCTTCTCTCTCTAGCCAGTTTGTGCTTGCTGTTTGCAGCAGTCATGAATGGCTGCCCCCCAGCCATACCACGCTGCCTTGGAGCCAGCTGAGTATGGACTGAAATCCCCAAGAACTGTAAGAAATAAACCCTCCCTTCCCTAATTTTGGGCTTCAGGTATTCTGTCTCAACAATGATAGAAAAGTAACTAAGACATGATCCAGAAATGAACAAGCACTCTGGAGAAGTCAGAATTAAGTCATGTAAATTGGGGGGATAAACCAGAAAGCCATCTTACTAATTTACAGAGGAAAGTACAATTTTTTGGACACCGAAATGTCTGTCTTCTATTCCCAGGTATCGTGTCATTAAATTAGTAGTAAGTTGGGTGAGCGTGGACATGAAGCCAAGTGTGAAGGGACATTTTACCTAGTCACTGTGGGTCCCAAAATTCTCTTCCCTCTCATTCCTAATTAATTGTTCATGACTCTATTCAGCCTCTGCTTCATGAAGTATGACTGTGGGTTTGGTTCGTAAACTCTCTCCCCCCCAAAAAAGCTAACAAAAACTAGAACTAGAATTACTTAGCCCTTATGAAGAGCACTTTGCATACATCATCATATTTAGTTCTTAGGAGAGGAAACAGATTTAGAAGGTTATGGATCTTACCTAAGAACAAAGGGCTCTTGCGTTACACAACCTGGACTCACTAAGGTCTGCCTAAATCTTCCGAAGAAGCCTTTTTTCCCCTAAGTTTGTTTATCTTTGGTCATTGTCCCTTCTCATGTAGTCTTATTCTCCAGACTCAGGACACATTTCATCTTTTTCTATGTGACTCTAAGGGCAACTCTGTTCCCAGATCACCACATCTTAAGTAAAACCTCAGGAGCCCTCCAGAACAAAATTAAAAATTTTAAATACCTCCTCATTCATCCAGTCTAGAGTCAAGCACCTTACCACAGGCTGCAAGGCTCTCCACAGCCTTGGCTTATATCCTCTTTATGTACCTATGCTCAGGCTGGCATCAGGATCACTGGGGGCATTAAAAATGGACATGTGATGGCCGTGTTTTCTCCAGCCTCTGGCCTGGCCCCACGGGGATGACTAATAGTTATGATAAGCAGCATAGCTATTTACTCTTGCTTGTTATGGTTCTAGATGTTTTACACGTAGTAATTCACTAAACTCACAAATTACATTATGATACTGATACTATTAAGTAGACCTACTTAATAGATGAGATAATTGAGGCATAAGGAGAGTAATTAACTTGTCCAGTATCATTAGCAAGTAGTGGACCTGGATTTAAATTCAGATAATCAGATCGAGAGCTATATATTGTGTCAGTTGCAGACATCCACCACCATTACATTTCAGATCCTGAATTTGGATGCTTGCCTTCTGATGAAAATAGGCTACCAAAGCCTGACTTCCAGGTTTTAGGGCACAGGGGAAAGAAAACCAACTGAGCCTGCAGGCAAAAACTTGACTAGGCCCTTCAGAAGGCAAGTAGGCCTGAGTTAGAACCACACAGGCCCAATCTACTGCATGAATCCTGACATCATGTTTGCCCAAATTGAGCAAAGAAAGAATGTCAGCTTTGACATTAGTTCCTTAGAAATTCCTGGTTGTCCAAGTGCCCATCAATCAAGGAATGGATAAAAAAGATGTGTGGTATTTTTATACAATGGAGTACTACTCAGCTATCAAGAAAGATTGCATTGAGACTTTTATAAGTAAATGGACACGACTTGAGACCATACTCATAAGTGAGATAAATCAAACCCACATGTGTAAATACCTTATTGTCTCCCTAGTGTAAGAAACTGAAACAGTATATATGATCCAAAATCTACAATAAATACTATGTAAGGGTAAGAAACTGCTCAAAGAGCAAAAGTAATTGGGAAAGGGGAAAGGAGGAAAGAAGAGGGAAAAGGAAAAAGGCATAAATCTGTATATATGTATATGTTAGATAGCTAAAATAACTATACTACTGAATGTATTAGTTTTTGAGAAAGAATGGTTAATGCTCATATGATTAGATCAATTTTATATGTCTATATCTGTTAATGCAAACAACCGTGTTGAAGGTGACGATACACAATATTGCAACCACCATCAAGTTTCTATCATCTTGTTTTGTAAATCTATAATGTTACTGTTTTGGATTTGC
Organism: Dasyprocta punctata; assembly: GCA_004363535.1. Taxonomy (NCBI): domain Eukaryota; kingdom Metazoa; phylum Chordata; class Mammalia; order Rodentia; family Dasyproctidae; genus Dasyprocta; species Dasyprocta punctata. The sequence continues at coordinate 72,599 of RJWM01000172.1, read as the reverse complement.
TGTTGTCATTTGTGTCTTTTGCTTTTTGTTTTTCTTTTCTGTGTCTTTTTTGTCTTAAAAAGAAAAGAAAAGAAAAGAAAAGAAAAGAAAAGAAAAGAAAAGAAAAGAAATTCCTGGCTGTTTCTTCCTCAACCCCATCCATAGTATTGCTGTAGACAGCTAAATTAGGTAGAAATATTATAGGTGGTCAGACAGAGCTAGGCCATCAAAAAAGCCAGTGTAGAAGACAGGATACATTACAACTGTGAGGGAGACACAGATACATCTGCTGAGGCCCAGACCCCAAGACAAAAGATGAAATGAATGCACCCACATACTTACCCTAAGCATAGACAACAGTGACTGATATTCTTGAGAAAGCCAGGAAGAGCTGCTGACCACCACCTCGATGAAAAACCCTGCTCTGTTTCCTAACTGCTTGCTTCCCAATTTGATCCCCATTTAGCCAATATTACCTGAGCAATGACACTCACAATCTTATTGGTTGACCGTAGTTTTGTCCTGCCTCATGAGTTCCCATTTTTCTCCATCTTGGACCTGCCTCACCTCATGGTTTTACTCAATAAAAATCCCCAGAAAAGGCAGGGTCCTCAGCAACACACTCAGGCCCACTTCTGTCTCTCAGACAAAAGCTTTCTTTCCCCAATAAACATATTCTGCTCTTAACCTCAATTGTTCCTGCAATTCTTTCTTCGATTTTAGAGAACACAAATTTGTACCAGACATCTAGTAAGTTGGAACTTTCTTTCCTTGTATCAGTATCATATTGCTTGAAATGGATTTCATAATAAGTTGAAAGGCAACCTTATTTTTCAATATAAGAAATAGAACCAGGCGTTGTGGTGCATGCCTGTAATCCCAGCACTCTAGAGGCTGAGGCATGAGGATCTCTGTGAGTTCGAGACCAGCCTGGGCTACAAAGTGAGCTCAAGGCCAGCCTGAACTGCATAGCAAGACCCTGTCTCAAAAGATGAAAAAAAAATCATTATGAGAAATAAAACTTTTGTGAAGGGATGGTCTGTATTTAGCCATTTTCAAATAGCCTAACCTAAAACAATTTGCATGTGTATGAATTTGTGAGTGTGTCAATATGTGGTGCAATCATTATCAGCAAAGCAGGAGGTGGCAGACTGGCATAGGTCATAGGTAGAAGAATTATAAAGGGAAGCGGAGAACTCTGAAGGTGATGGCTTAGCCTGCTATATTCCAGGACTGCTTATAAGAATATGGTTTTGAGCACTGCAGGGAAAAATTGCCACCTCATCCGTTCCAGCTCAGGTCTGCCCAGGACCATTAGGGGTCTCTGATGCTTTTTATTTTGGTATCTATTCCTGCTATTTCTTTGGCTTTGGGGTCTGCATCAGGCAGTTTCCCTGAGAGATAGCTGAATCACAAGGCAAATTTCCAAAGTCTGAGGTAGAGGATGTGATGATGCTACTACACATTTATTCATTTATCCACTGTGCACACTTTCTGTTCAGTCCTTGAAGGTAGGGCACAATACAGGTTAAGAAGTTGAGTAATTTGCCCATGTCCTATAGCTAATGAGGCAGGGGAGGTAGCGGGGAGCTAGGATGTGAATCCTAGGCCCAAGATTTGAACCACTCTGGGATTACCGGTGGCCAGTATCAGGTCACCAGCCTGTGCAGGTATCCAGTGAGCAAGATCCCAGGATTTGCTGAGTACCATGGAAATGACCAGTATTTGCACCCCTAGGGAGGAAAAACGAGCAGGCAGAATGTGCAGAAGATCCTCCTCAGGAAGGATGTAATCTAGAATGCAAAGCTCCCCAGGTACAGCATGGCAAGCATTCCTGAATCAAGCTGCCTGGACCACACCCAGCTCTGCCACTCAGACCTACCCCAGCATATGTGGGTTCTAGGGCAAGAGGACAAATGGAAGCCACAGACCATCTGTGTAAGTATGGTATTTAAAATAGCTTAAAGTTAGCAACAGAGCCAACAAAATGTTAATTAAAATATGTTTTATCCTACTTTGACTCATAAGCTCACAACTTTGAAGGCCAAGATTGAGTTTAGAGTTCTGGGGCTGAACGAAGGAGATGGGAAAGTGAGCCCCAGGCCGCGGTCCATTTCTTCCCTTCCCATACCCTGCTCAATTGCTCTTTTAAAGGAACCTGCCCATAACTAGACACTGGTACTACATATTCAAGCTTTGTTCATAGCTTTCACAAAAAGCTTCCTTCTGACCATTGTCTGGGCCCATTCAGCTGGCACCATCCACACAAAGGAAGATGGACCCGGGGAAGAGGTCCTGAAGGCAGACTCATGGCCATGTAGGCTGGGAATTCCACAGTTGTCCAGTACCCAAGTGTGGTCCAGAGGAGGGTGGGCTGTCTTCCAGAGGAGAACACCACTAGATAAGGGCCTTCTATGGCAGGGCCCCTCCAATCTCGGTCTAAGGAGGTTATTGTCACCAGTTCCTTATTGTGAAACTTCAAGCACTTTAATTAATCTGTCTGGGTCTTGCTTTCTTTGTCTAAAATCTAGATAATTATAGGAAGGAATAACTGAGGAGTCAGTGAATTTATTCAGTATGCGCAAAATATTTAGAACAGTACTTGGCAAGTAGTGTTACACAAATGCTAGCAATTAAATATGATTATTATTTGGGTTTAGTCAGGCGTCCTCATGTTGTTAACAGACTCAGAGCAGAAAAATCTTCATTTCCTGACTGACGATGAGCAAACGCTTGCCCTGGAGACCTAGGGAATTCTGTCCTCATGCCAGAGCTTGGACTAGGAACAGAAATTATCGAAGAGGGGAGAGGAGGACGGAAAGGAATGGGATTGAGGAAAGATAAGACATGTGCTACTAATCCACTTAACAATTCATGGGCAGGCACTTTTCTAGGTTTTACATAACAGATGAGCAAGACAGACAAGGCCAGAGAATGCAGGGGCCTCCAGAAGCTGGCAATGACCCTCTGCTAAGAGTCTCCTGAGACATAGGACCTCAGTCCTACACCCATAAGAAGTGAATCCTTCCAGCAACCTGAATGAGCAAGAAAGTGAAATTTCCACTAGAACTTTTGGAAGGATTTCTAGTCCAGCCAATACCTTGATTTTAAACCATTGAGACACATGTTGGATTTCTAACCTGCAGAAATATGAAACAGTATACATGTGTATTGTTTTAAGACACTTATTTACCTATCATCTATCTGTCTTCTACCTAACCCATTTATTTTTTGTGACATTGGGGGTTGAACCCAGGGAGTGCTGAGCTAAAGCTCCAGTCCTGTTTGTATTTTTAATTTTTTTTTTTTTGAGACAGGGTCTTACTAAGTTGCCCAGGCTGGCCTCAAACTTGTGATCCTCCTGCCTCAGTTTTTCAAATACTTGAGATTACAGGATGTGCCACTACACCCAGTTAAAGTAACTAAATTTGTGGCCATTTACTACTGTAGCAATAGGTAATGAATACCTGTGGTTTAAACTAAAAGGGCAAAGGAGAGGCTACCAACTGTGTCCCAGACTGCTGAGAAGTTCAGTAAGAGGAAAACATGTATCCATGGGATGGGGCAACACAGAGACTGCTGTGACAAGCAGTTTCAGTGCAGTGGTGAGGTCAGAAACCAGAGAGGAGTGGAAGGAGGTGTAAAGCGCAGGGGGAGAAAGTGGAAACAGTGAGTACAGACAATTCTGCAGAAAAGTGCTGTTGTAAAGAGCAGGAAGGGGATGGAACAGTGGCTGGAGAGACGTGTAAGCTCACCCAAGACTTTCACTTTGCATGTGTTAGTTGAAGAAACAGCATGGTTCTTTACTAAAAGAAGTTGATCTTATGGGGAGTACAGGTGGAGGATCAGGAGCAAATCCTTGACTGACAGAGAGGGGCCAGGACCCAGAGCACACACAGATGGGAGGGGTCGGGCTTGACGAAAAGGAGCTGGAGGAAGACAAAGATGATGAATGAGTGTGGGTGCCAGGTGCTTTGTAGTGTGATAAAGGAATTCCCATGGCTTCTGTATTATGAGGGAAAGAGAGTGTGAAACATGTTGGAGGTTTGGGGAGAGAGGAGATTATGAAATGGTTTATCTTGGAGTGCAAGAAGCTTCCGGATGACAGAGATGGTGTAATATTACCACAGGAAGGAAGCAGTCTTTGCCGCCTCTCTCTGTTCCCCACAACTACGACTGTGAGTAGTCTGGAGTCTAAGCTGGGCTCCGGGGGATGCTACTTGCTAGTCACAGAACCTGAGTTTCTTCGGCTTCAGTTAGTCATGTTTGGCTCACTACTTCCATCAAGTCCAAGGGCTTCTTGGATTGTCAAGCTCTGTCCCAGTGGGAGTCATGCTTGCTTGTGGATTGGGTCCATCCTATACCACCTGATTAAGGAAAATGGAGACTTCAAGGAGGCTTGGAGATGAGCACAGGGGCCGGGTGTTTGTCCACTAGAAGAGGCAGCAGCCTCTACATTCTTAGATCATTTCCTTTCAAAGCATAAGCGTTAACTTCTACCTCTTCTTCCCCGAGAGGCCAGACAAACTCCTAAATTGAGTTTCTTCTCCCCATACCTGGAACCAAGATAACACAAATCTGATTTGGGGGTCACTCCCCACAGGGCTCTCCTCCAGCCATAACATGTACAACTATCAGCTGCATAGATGAGGGCAGGGGAAATAGAGATCTGATCCTTCCTGCCACTGGCTGAATGTCTTCCCTCCAGGGTTGTACTAGTGGTGGCAATGAACTTTAAAGAGGTTCTGGTGGTTTAGACCTTGCTGTGTGGGTGGTTTGGGAAGAATAACTTTACAATAAATGAGCCACACTGTGATCAGAGAGATGGAGAGCAAGGATTAGAGAACTCGAGTTCTTTGTCCAGAGTCAGACCAAGTCAGCTGAGGACCTGGGCTTCAGTCAGTTCTGTTAGATTCCAAACTCATGATTTCTTCCACTTGAAGAGAGGGAAAAGGAGCAAAGGAGCCAGTATTTCCGAAGTACTTGCTTACCAGGGCTTATGATCTTGGCAGGATATATAGGGGAAAGTGTCTGTCTGGGTGGCTGACAGCTTCTTGGTCTAACAGCGACAGAGTCCACTTCACAATTAACCCCTGCCAATCAGAGGTCAATAGAAAGTGGGTAAACTCTGGCTGGAGGCCATACAGAGTTCACAGAAGACAAAAAAAAAAAAAAAAAAAAAAAAACCAGGAACAGAAACCATGTTCTCTGCAAATAACTTTTCTCCTCTCAGTTCCCCAAAGCAATGAAGAAATTCCATTTTTTTTTTTTTTTGCCTTAACACGGGGAGTAGAAGATGAAAGAAAGCTATATGGGGGTGAGTATGAATGTAGAATAGAATTCCTTTAAGTCTCATAGAAATATTCAGATGGTGGAGGAGAAGAACAGAAACTGGATAGAGGACATGAAGAGAAATAAGCAGACATCCCTTCCAGTGTGCCTTCCTAAAACACCCCATTTTGTTATTTAGCCACTTGTTATATTTCTACACACAGAAGCTGGTTATGTGGTAGCTCTACAGATTTGTTTTATTGTTTAATACCAAAGTTCCCAAAAAGAGCTAGGGAGGAACAGAATGTTGAGCCAGAAGTTTCCCTGACATAAAATTTTGTGTTACAACTTTAATAATGAAATGGCAAGATAGAAAATGCACTAAAAATACTCCTTTGTATTCACAGTGAGTTCCCTGCTAGCAGCTGTTGGTTCGTTTTCCAAAAAATATTTGTACATATGTATATGTCCATGGCCATGTAAGTCGGCACTGTACTTTCAGAAAGTACAGTGAGTATGATGAGCTACAAAAATTTTAATATATTTGATCCAATGAATTTGTAAAGAAAGAACTTACAAGCACTGAGATATGCACAAGTTTTTATGACTATGAAACATCAAAAGCCATCACACTAGTTAACACCTGGGAATAACTGAGTGGACTGCTGTGCACTCAGGTGATGGAATATTATACAGTCATGGTAATTAGTGGTGTGCTGAAGTCACCCCATGTCGCCTTAAGAGAGCCAATTGTGAGCATGCATTCTTCCAGATTCTGCATTCAATGATGTAATGTCAGTAGCATGAAATCAGCCATAGTTGGGAAATCACAGAAAACAGGGAAACTGGAAAATAGTCTCATCCCCAGAGCTCAAACTATTAAACATGTGTCAGCACACCATTGGTAATAGTATCATACAAATAGAATATGAAATTGTTACATAGTGTGCGACCCTGCCTCAAAAAGACCCGGGCCGGGAGTTTGGCTCAGTGCCTTAAGCACCTTCCCTGGCAGGCGCGAGGTTGTGAGTTCAATCCCTGGTGCCGCAAAAAAAAAAAAAAAAGAATACAAAGTTGTATGTATATTATTGCCATAACAATGTTAAAATGAATATGAATAAAAATAAGATATAGATGGGAATATTGGAAAAATATTATGATGGAGGAATTATTTCTTTGGTAGCTGGACATGGTGGTACACACCTATAATCCCAGCACTCCAGAGGCTGAGGCAGGAAAATTGCTGCGAGTTCCAGGCCAGCCTGGACTACTTACAGCGTAAGTTCACCTCCAGTTTGAACTACATAATGAGACTGTCTCAAAAAAAATATATTATTTCTTTACTTTTTGATTTTAAGTTCTGTTTATTGCTGTAGTCATATTCATACAAATTTTAAAATGTTTAAAGCTGCGCTTCTGTTTCCACTATGACCAAGTAAGTTCCAATGGATGTATCTTTTCACAAGAACTTTAATCTCTGGAAAGAAATATCACACTTAAAAGTGTATATAGCCAGGTGTGGTGGTATGCACTGTAATCCCAGCACTCAGGAGGCTGAGGCAGGAGGATTACAGTGATTTCAAGACCAGCCTGGGCTACAAAATGAGTTCAAGATCTGCCTGAACTGCATAGTGAAACTTTGTCTCAAAAAGACCAAAAATAAATAAATAAATAAAATTTAAATAAATAAAAATGTATATAGACATCAGAGAGTGATTCTGGAGGAGAGTCAATACTTGGAAAAGCAAAACAATATGTAATAAAAGATCCCATTTTATGACAAATAGTTTGAGGGCAAGGTATATTTGACACTGTGTGCTGAGCAGCTAAAATCAGCAATATTTTCTGACTTGAAGATCCAAGGACAGAATTTAGGGAGCCTAAAGCCAATGGATTATGAGGAGAGAATCCCAGAAGAGAGAGAACTGGAGAGGGAGGTTCCAGATCTTGTGTATAAACTCTGCCCAAATCTCAGTTGCTCCTGAACCACACACATGGGGTGCAGATTCAAATCACCCCTACTTGAAGTGGAGGAAGTAAACTAATCTGGGACCACTGCCCAAGAAATGGTGTTTGAGGCTTGTGTTTAGCCATGCTTAGTTGACTATTTGCTAAAATCAAACCCCCAAAAAATGGCCAAAATCAACGTGATGTAGAAAGACAACATAATACTCAGAAAGTCCAGGCAACAATCCAAAATTACTTGACATACGAAGAACTATTCTTAGTGGGAAGAAAATAGATCACAAAATTGCTCAGATGCTGGAATCAGGAAATAGAACTTCAAAGTTTCTGTGCACCTACGTTCAATTATGTAAGGGAAAGGATGCTTGCAATAAATGGGAAAGCAGGGAATCTCCGACAAAAAGAGAAATTATTTTAAAATAATTAAATGGAAATTTTAGAACTAAAAATTATAAGGCTTATATAAACTAAAAGATATGACTTCTGAAATTTAAAAATTATGTAGAGCAGAGGTGACTGAAATTAAAAATCAGCAAACTTGTATTATGAATCAATGGAAATGAATCTAAGAACGAAATGGAATACAAAATTGGAAAAAAATTAGACAGACCTGTGGAACCCGTACTTAACATACTTACAATTGAAATTTTGGAAGGAAAAAAATAAGGAAACAGAAAAAATGTTTAAAGAAATAATGGCTAAATCTTTTCACAACATGGTGAAACACATGAATTCACAGATACAAGACCTTCAGTGAATCTGAAGCAATAGAAGAGAAAAAACATATGCACAGGGAATAGTGGCATGAATGATGACTACTTTCTTATTAGTAGTCATAAAAATATCTTTAAGGTGCTAAAAGAAAAAAGTCAATTCTATGGCTAGTAAGAATATGCTTCAAGAATAAAGGCAAATAAAGACAAAATAAGAAAATCTACCAGAGCTGGGCATGGTGGCATATGTCTGTAATCCCAGCACTCGGGGAGGCTGATGCAGGAGAATCGTTGCAAGTTTGAGACTAGTCTGGGCTACAAAGTGAGCTCAAGGTCAGCCTGAACTACATACTGAGATCCTGTCTCAAAAAAAGAAAAAAAAAAAAAAAAAAAAAAAAAAAAAAAAAAAGAAAGAAAGAAAGAAAAGAAGAAGAAAGAAAAGAAAAAGAGAAAGAAAAGAAAACTGTATCAGCAGACATTATCCACAAGAAATGACAGCTTTTCTTCACGCTGAAAGAAAATACAGTATTAGCAGATCAACACTCAGATCTTCAGAAAGGCATGAAACGTACTAGAAGTGGTTAGTATCTAAATAAATAGAAAGGAGTATTTTTTCTTAATTTCTTTAGATAAACGGTTCATGGCTATTTGAATAAAAAATTAACATTCCTTGTGAGATTTCTTTTTTTTGTACCGGGAATTCCTGCCAAGCAGGTGCTGTGCCACTGAGATATATCCCTGGCCCCCTTTTTTTTGTTTGTTTTTTGAGATAAAGTCTCACTATGTAGCTTGGGCTGCCTTGAACTCACTACATAGCCCAAGTTGGCCTCAAACTTGGGTTATCCTCCTGCCTCAGCCTCCCAAGTGCTGGGATTACAGGTAAGTGCAACCGTGTCCGGCTCTTATGAGATGTATAAATAAATACAATTGATACCTAACAACTGTAAACTTGGAAATGGATACCTTTTCCTACAATGGACAAGATAGTAAATAATTTGGATTCAAGGACCATGGGATCTCTGTCATAAGCAGCCAGTTCTGCCATTATAGTACAAAAGCAGCCACAGGCAAAACATAAGTGAACAAGTACGACTGTGTCCTGGTAAACCTTTATGTACAACTATAGGCACAAGGCAAGATTTGGCTTGCTAATGGTATTTGCCAATTCCTGGTGTAAAAGACAAGGCAGAAGAATACCAAACTGAGTTACACATTTGGAAAGGTTCTACACTTTATGTAAAATACAATTATTAATTATAACTGGACCATGAACAGTTTACATGAAATATAATATTAACTCTTAGTAGATTGTGACGTTAGTGTCTCTATAGCAGCACTAGTGCTATTTTTGCCTGATAATTCTTTGGTGTGGGGAGCTACTGTGATCAGTGAAGGATATTTAGCAGCATCCTGGTTTCTATCTAGTAGGTGTCAGTAATGCCATTCTTTCAAAAACATCTCTAGACATTGCCAACTGTCCCTTGCCCTCTCCAATAAGAACCAATGCTCTAATAATATCACTAAAAATTGCAGAGGTATAACTTCTTAAAATGGAGTTCTAGAATACATTCACATAGTCCAAAAGAAAACAGAAAACAGAAAGGTATGAACAGCAGACAAGAAAAACAAAAAATAGATATAAAGTGATAGATATAAAGCAAATCATAGCAATATTACATTGCATGCTACAGGCTAGAGGTCTGACTCATGGTAGAACATGTGCTTAGGGTGCACAAGGCCCTAGGTTCAGTCTCCTGCATGCACACAAAGAGGTAAGACCCAACTATATGCATCTCAAGAAATATACTTTTGCATTGCACTTGCCTAGCATTTGGGAGCGGTTGAGTTCAATCTACAGGAGAGAGAGAGACAAAGAGATACTGAGAGACAGAGACAGAGAGGGAGAGAGACAGAGTCAGAGAGAGAGAAAGATGTAGACACACAGAGGAATGAATAGCAAAAGATATACACGTAAAAATTATAAGATTGAGATGAATACTGTGAAAATAATAATAATAATAGATAAAACAGAATCCAAGGTTAAAGAGTATTTCCAAAGATAAAAAGGGATATCTTGTAATAATAAGAGTTGATTATCAGTAAGCCATAGCAATCATAAATGCATATGTTCTTAACAACAGAGTCTTGAAATACGAAAAGCAAAAGTCAACAAAGAGAAAACAAGCAACTTCATAATCATGGTAAGATATTTTAAACTTTTTTCTCTCTAAGCAATTGATAGAACTAGGTGAAAAGTCAATAAAGGCAAAAAGAATTTAACAACACTATCAACACCTTGAACTTAACTGGTACTTTCTGGAACTTGGCACTCAACAACTGGTAGAATGCATCCTTCTGTGAAGAACAGGAAGAATTTTCACTAGGAGAAACCATATGCAGAACTGTAACACAAACCTTGAGAATTTGAGAAGGATTGCCAAACATGCTGTTACATGCCTTTAATCCCAGTTGCTTGTGAGGATAAGGCAGGAGGACCATAAGATTGAGGTCAGCAATTTAGTGACGTCCTATCTCAAAATTTTAAAAGGGTGGGGCTGGGGATGTAGCTCAGTGGTAAAGCACTTGCTTAGCATATATGAGAGCTTGAGGTCAAGCCCAAGTACTTTAAAAAAAAAAAGAAATTAAGGAGGATTAAGACTATACAAAATTTAAAATATGATCTCTATAAAATTGAATTAGAAATCAATTGCAGTCAGATATTTAGAAAAACCCTAAAGATTTGCAAATAAAATGATACACTTCTAAATAATTCATGAGGTCAAGGAAATATCATAAATACAATTAGAACAGAAAATTTTCAAACCAGTGCAGAAGGAAGTAGATTTGAATGTAGAATGAGAAGTTTACAATTAAAATACAGGTTTGTTGGCACAACAGCACTGTGAAGGAAAAGATGGCAATGCAGAAGGCAAGGAGGGAGTCTATACAGGGCTGGTCAGAAACAACCCTCAGGAGAGATCATTTGAACTGAGAAGAAACTATAAACAAATAAATAATGTATTATGAAGTGACTTTTTAGGGATGAAAAGATGCTGAAATCTCCCTAGTCTCCAGTGCCTCAAAATACGATCTTACTTGAAGATATAGTCTTTTAAGAGGTTGTCAAGTTAAAATGAGGTCATTAGGTTGGGCCCTAGCCCACCATGACCGCACCTTTACTGGAAAGAATTTAGACACAGAGACCAACATGCACAGAGGGAAGATAATGTGCGGCACGGGCGGAAGTCATGTACGAGCCCTGCCAGCCAAGGAATGCCTGGCCTTGAGAGAGCACGGCCCAAGACAGAGGCCAGGAACAGCTGCTCCCTCACAGAGCACGGAAGGAAGCAACTTGAAGACAATTTAATCTTGGACTTCTGGCTTCTAGAACTGAGATATGCGGTAGTAGGAGTCTGTTATCTAAGCTCTGCAGTCTGTGGTGCTTTGTTACAGCAGCCCTAGCAAACGATCTCAGTAAGTAAGAATGAGCATTTGGGACGCCCCTCCTCTGACAGCAGAAAGCACGCAGTGAACACAGGCTCCAGGGACGAACCAGCAATTTCACCCTTTAGGCACCGTGTTCCTGGGCCAACAAACATTTCTAGGTCTTAAGAAAATATCTGCAAACAGACTAGGGAGAAAGATTGATCCCACAACATTAATATTAATAGATGTCTATTTAAATGTGATGCCTTCATCACCTGTTAAATTTATTAATCATAAAAGCTGCATTACATTTGAACGCAACTTGTTGGTTAGACTTTCTCGCTTTGTAATAAGTTCTCAGTAGGCACAATAATTGCTGAGAAACCACAGATAATTACAAAATAAAGGAGTTACTTAGACTTCATTTCCAAAGCAAAATTCTGAACACTGCTTCCAAAGCTTTTATTCAGAAAAACAATAAAAGATTGAAAGATGTTGGTGTATTTAACTAGTTGATAAGAAATTGGAGGAGGGAGTCTACAAAATCAAGGTCAATGACAGTTTGAAGATACTGGGAGGGCACAGGCTCAGCGAGACATGGAGAAGTGGGAGTGGGAGAGGGATTGGAGTGACAGGCAGTGCCCGCAGGCCAGGGGAGAAAACCAGAGTCTTCTAAATAGATGAGAAGTCACTGGGAAGTTTTAAGCAGGCAATGAGGTGGACTGACAGGCCGGGCCAGGTTATCCACCCTTCTGTGTCCTGGAAACCTACTTCAGATCTCTGAGTTGAAGACAGAGCTCTTGAGAAGTGACCATTTGGCAGAAGTTTTAGGAATCCCTCTCCCCTGCCTGGTGGCTACCTGCTTTGCCTCAGTTTTAAGTCCAGCGAAGTGTCTCTGACTTGTTTTCTGCTATGACACTCTTGAGACTCCTTAGTTACCTTTCACGCTTTACAATCATACATTTATTTATGTAAGTCTTTGATTAGTGTCTCTTACTCTTTTTCTGAAAACAGGGTCATTTCTTGCACTTACCACCAGGGGCAGATTCAGGGTTTGTGGTGCCTGCAATTTTATCATAGGGGAGGAATGTTTAAAAAAAAAAAAAAAAAAACTATATATATATATATATATATATATATATATATACACACATATATGTGTACATATAATTAGGTCTAAATATTCCTATATTCCTAGATCTTAATAGATTTAGGTTCCTTTCAAGGAACTCAGGCAATTTAGCAGAAATACCAACATAGAAATGTCTCCTGCTGGTAACCATACTTCCTCCCCTTACCTAGAATATTCCACAACCCTGAGCCCTCACACAAGCTGTGCAAGTAAGGGCCTGAAGTTTAGTCTTCATTGGCTGCTCATATACCCATCTCTGTTTACACTATATTCCAGTACCGAGCACCATAAAGTAAAAGTTGGTTATATAGAAGATGCTCAACAACTCCTAGCTTTTATGACAATTTCTAACCAGTGTTCTGAGCCTTTACTAGAACATACAAAGACAAGCAAGGAGAAAAGAGAGCTGGTCTTACACAATTAGTGAAGGAGACAATACAACTATCATTACTTTTAAGACAAAATTAACAAGACAAACACATTCCCAGATTCAGCAGGAGAGAGGTAACTTTTGTTCTAGATAATAAGACAGTTAGAAAGAGGAGATGCTGAAGGTCGGCCAGGAAAATTTGGTCTCACCAAGGGGCTGACAGAGCATCATATGTTTTTATGAAAACAACTCTTTCCAACTCGCCTTCTGAACCAAAGGTTGCCATGTCCCACTGCAAACAAACACCAAACAACAGAGTTTGGAACCAAAAAGAAAGAATGGTTATGTCTGGGCAGAGCCAGCCTGAAAAGTCCATCTTGCAAAAGAAGCATGCCCTCAAGGGGCTGGGCAGTGGGGTGGAAGCCAGGGATGAAGCAAGGTGGGGATGCATGGAGCAAATGGATTCAATAAAGAAAGGGGCATGAACTCCCAAGGAATTCTCAGAGATGTCTGCTGAGAGCGAAGCTACTTAATGGGACTTCTAGATGTTGATGTGGTCACCTAACATATAAAATACTCATTTCATTTGGCAATTCATTTCACAAGCATTCATAGAGTACCTATTGTAAGCCAGGCAAATTCTTCCAAGATATACTTTCTTCTTTAAGTACTTTTCTCCCCCATTTTGCATCCAAGTGGCCAAGTTTGCCTAGACACTTGAATCTCTAGTACATTCTTAGAAAAATCTTCAAATGGGTACTGAAAGCATCTCAGCCTTTCCTGTTAGTTCTTTTCTTTCCTAGGCACTGTGCTAACCTGTTTCACATTTTCTCATTTGATTCTTACAACCTTGCACCTCCTGTTGGTGGCCATCATTTGTTTCAGTCTGTACAACCCCATCTGACCTCTTCCTTTGGTAATAATACTCCTTTTCTATGGGAAACTACCTGTTCTTTACTTCAACCATAGAGTTCTGTGTGGGGTTGTCAATTACAGTGCCCACTCTGCTATCTATGAAATGGGCACATTGCCTGGGATGAGCCAATCATGATATCCCAACCCTCCAACTAAAGTGCTTGACCTAGGGGTACACACGTAACTCAAGACCGGCCAGAGTTTTCCCCCATATTTTTCTAGCTGGATTCAGGAGAAAAGTTCTGTCTTTTCTCTCTGACCTCAAAGAAGACAACATGTAAACAGTTCTAGCCTTTTGGAGGCAGCCAGACAGAATAAAGCCAGTGTATGGAGACTAGAAGCGCAGAGAGAAAGGTGATGTCATGATGCCTGTGAGTCTAGGCGTAATTTTCCCCTCCCTTTGATTTGGTTCTGTGAGGTAATCAATTTCCCTTTCTTGCTTTAGCTAGTTCATGTCCATTCTTGTTGAGTACAATCAAGAGTCCTGCCTGCTGACTACATGCCTTTATTTAGACAAGTCTCTGAACTGCCGGGAGCCCCTTCTATTGACCAAAAGGCTCAGATCCTTTCCTACAGGGTTTTTATCTCCCCTTGAAGTTCTCTTGCTTCTTTTATAGCTAAATCTGCCACACTGCCTCCAGCTTACAAGTCTAGACCAAGTATCTACCATGACACTGCACAGATTTTGTCTCAAAAAAAATACAGAAATTAGATCAGTGGTTTCCAAGGGCTAGGGAAAAGGGCAATGGGGGAATGATTACTGATGGCTATGAAGCTTCCTTTAGGAGTCATATAGATGTGGAACTACATTCTGGAGTTTGTGGTATAACTTTGTGAATACACTAAGAACCATGGATCATGAACCATGGATAGAGTATACTATAAGAGAGTGAATTTTATGGCATATGAATTTTATCTCAATTTAAAAAATTACCATACAGTTTCACCAATTAATACAGTATGATATTGGTATTAGAATACCAACACACACACACACACACACACACACACACACAACTATGTTAATGAGGCAGAATCAGTGGTAAAGAAACAGATCCACATATAAATGGTAAACTGATTTTGTTGTTAAATTCTTGTTTATGATTTTTTATTCATATGCTTTAGGTGTATACATAATAACCACATTTATCATAGAGAATTTGTACCTGTACATGATATAACTTGATTTTTTTGTCATTCCCCTACCCTTCCTTCAACTCCTCTACTCCTCTCCATTTACAAAAGCTTTGTTTCCATTTTTTTCCTTCTTTTCTCATTTTTTTTACTTTTCCCTTCTTTCCCTTCCCCCTTCCCCCCTCCTTATTCTCATCCTCATTTGAACATTGTCTTCCTATTTCACAATACCTATTATACATTTTGGTCCTTACTTATACTGGATTTCTCACACCAAGAGAAACAATGTGGTATTTACACACGTGTTTGATTTATAAGAGCATGGTCTCAGGGTGTATCCATTTACCATGAAATGTCTCAAGCTTATCTTTCTTTATGGCAGAGTAGTACTCCATTATATAGAAAAATCATATCTTCTTTATCCATTCACCAGTTAATGAGCATTTGGGCTATTTCCAAGATCTGGCTAACATAAACTATGCTGCTGCAAAGCATATATCACTGTGGTATGATGCTTTTAATTCTTTTTTTTTTTTTGAGGATTTTTCCATCTTTTAATCTAAAACATGATAAATAGATAAACAGATGAATATTCAACCATGACATATACAATAGTAAAAGACAATAGAGGCATAATAGTTAAATATCAGCAGCCTTAAGTCAACATTCAAGCCAATACAAATGGGGCAATATTAACACTCAAACCAATCACTGATTACCAATATCTAATGATCTGAATCTTTCATAGTCTCATTTTTAACCAATGAATTATCTCCAACAGAAGCATGAGAGGTTTAACATAATTTTTCAATTTGCTGGAAATCTACCAAAGTTCAGTTTACTATTTATATTACCTCCTGTTTCTCCAGTTAGCAATAGTCTCTGCTGTACAGAATAAGCCCATTTAGCAATTCGGATTCAAATATTCAAGGAGAAACTATTTTCCACATGAATTCCTTTAACAAATATAAAATGTCACATAGTATGGTTTTATTTTATATATTTTTGCAGCACCAGGGATTGAACTCGCAACCTCATGCCTGCCAGACAGGCACTTAAGCCATTGAGCCAAACTCCCAGCCCTAGTTTTTTGAGGCAGGGTCGCACTATGTAGCTCAGGCTGGCCTTGCACTCTCCTTGTAGCCCAAACGGGCCTCGAATTCACGACGCTCCTCCTCCTCAGCCTCCCGAGTGCTGGGATTAAAGGCATGCGCCACCACGCCCGGCTTGTAGTGTGGCTTTAAAATCATGCAAACTGTTAGACAAACTTGGGTAAACAGACAAAGAGACTTTAGAAAAACATACTGAAGATACTTCATTTAAGGTTATCACGTACTGGTAGAAAAAGAGTACCAACATTATTAACACTGAAATGCTTAAAATTCGAAGAAATTCAACTCCTTTGTTATCTTTATCAGGCCAGGAAGATGGCATCCTTATTGAAGTAATTTTCATTTCAGGAGTGAAAGTTTTCTTCATTTCTCCAATTTCTGTTCTGCTCCATTCTTTTAATACTTGACTTACTCAAGGATAAATTTCAATAGGTTGGACCTATTGAAAGTGGTCTTTGTTTCAGGATCTGTACACGACGGCAGATGTGATCAATTTTTTCAAGAAATTTAAGTGGAGTATATTCTCATTTTATCAGATTGCTGACATTACAGAGAGCTGTTACAAAAAATTTTTTTCTCTTGTAATATATCAATAAACTCTTCAAAATACTGGAGAAAAACTTCTTTATTGCCCTGAATCATTTCCTGAGAATGAGACTTTTGTTCTTGTAGCTTTTCAATAAGATGAGTAAAATCTGTCCAATGCATGTCAGTTAACTCTTTCGGCAGTTTCTGAGGTGTGTCCTTTTCTTTCAGATAAGCACTTTGAAGGTCATCTATAGGACGACCATGATGTTGACCTACAGTGAGGCAATGAGCACAAACTAATTTTTTATCTAGTAGACAATAAACATTTGGTTGCCTATAATGTTCAGAACAGGAAACAACATCTGGATGGTCTTCTTGCTGGTACTTTTCAACAGTACCCCTTAATGCACAATTAACAGGTAAAAAGATTCAATACCAGTAGAAGCAATTTCAATAACACTTTTGCAATTAGGACACTTGAGTGGAATTCTTGAAGGTCTCCATATATAAAAATTACCAGATACCTGAAGAACATTTTCCAAACTACTTCTACAAAATGAATGAGAGCATGGTAGTATACAAGGATCTTCAAAAATACCATAACAAATGGGGCACATTAACTCGACCTCAAACTTGTGCATTTCCTATTTTGTTGGTTTCCTGATAAGGATACTGAATATATTTTTATCTTCTCCAACTTATCCAGATTCTCTTATTCCAAAATTAATTTTATCCTTAATGTTTCAGATTTGTGTACTCAAGCAATACTTTACGCCACAGGAATGGTTGTAAATTCACTAATTCTGGTGTTTACCTTCTTTGTACTATGAAGAACCTAGCGACCGGCTAGAGAGCCCTGCCCCGCAGCAGAGCACCAAGGCAGGACGCAGGCGGCGGTGCGGGGCCCTGCGTTCCAAACGCGAAGGACCTCAGGCCCGAGGGGCCGATGCTTTTAATTCTTTCGGGAAGATAACAAGAAGGGGAATAGCTGGGTTGAATGGAACCTCTAGTTTTAGTTTTTGAGGAATCTCCATACTGATTTTCATAGTGGTTGTATCAATTTACACTCTTACCAACAGTAGAGAAGTGTTCCTTTTCCTCCACAGCCCCGCCAGCATTTGTTATCGGTCGGTAAATTGATTTTTGGAAAATCTATTAATTAAGGTAGTTGAGTTGTGAAAAGGTAATCTTTTCAACAAATGTTTCGATAACAACTAGATACTGTATTTGAGGAAAAACAACGTTCTCTGACCCCTACAATCAAACACAAAACTTAACTGGAAATTATCAAAAATGTAAAGGTTAAAACTACTTGCTGACACACTCTGGGAGGCTGAGACAGAAGGATCCAAGTTTGAGCCAAGCATGGTCAACTTAGTAACTTAGTGAGACCTTGTCTCAAAAAAAGGACTGGGAATGTAGCTCAGTGCAGACTCTGAGTTCTTTCTGCAGTACCAAAAACAAGCATATAAGCAAGCACTATAAACCTTCCATAAGAAAATGTATGAGAAAATCTCATGGCCCCAATGTAGGTAAATACTTTTGAAAACACAAAAAGCACAAACAATATAAGAAATTGACAAAATTAGACTTTATAAAAATGAAAACTTCTACTCATTAAGATGCACCATTAAGAAAACAAATATACATGCTATTAGCTGATAGAAAATGTCTTTAAAATATATATCCAACAAAGGATTTGCATCTATCATATATAAACTCATAAGGATATATATGTATGTTTACATGTAATATAGAGAGAGCTCTTACAATTTAGTAATGACAGTACGATTTTTAAAAAGGAGCAAAAGATTTTCACTGATAATAAAGAAAAATGAGATTTCAGAGTAGCCAAGAAAAGATGTTCAGTCATTAGGTATCAGGGAAATACAAATGAAAACCTAGATGAGATGGCACTACCTACCTACTAGAATGCTAACACTGAAAAGGGCCAACTGTACCTGTCATAGTGCAGATCTAAAGTGATCCCAAAAGTCTCATGTGTTTGGATTGTGGGGATGCTGTGCTCATCATAGATTCATCCATTCATGAATTCTGTTGCTGAATGTACTATTAGAGCTGGGGCCTGACTGGAGATGGGCTGCTGGGGGAGTGGTCTGGAAGGGTACATTCTGTGCCCCACTCCTCTCTTCTCTCTCTGCTTCCTAACTGCCATAGGCTGAGCACCTTTTCCCCTGTTTTGCCCTCTGTTATTCTGTTTCTGTCTTGGAGCCAGACAACTATAGACTGAAACTGTGAACCAAAATAAACCTCTCCTCCTTTAAACTGTGGGTGTCAGGTATTTTGTCTCAGTTGCAGGAAAGTAAGACAACACCAAATGTTGGCAAGCATGTAATACAATCAGAACTCTCATACATTATTGATGGGAATATAAATGGTATAACTACTTCAAGAAAAGGCCTGATGATTTTTTTCTAATTCTAAATACACAACCCTGTGACCCATAAATTCCACTCCTAGATATTTTTATAAGAGAAATAAAAACATGTGCAAATGCAAAGATTTGTATAAGGAAGTCATAACTGTGTTACTTATGATACACAAAAACAGGCTGTCCAATTACCCATCAATAGCAGAATGGATAAACTACTGTACATTCATCCAGTAGAATACTATGAAATAAAGAGAAAAGAACTACAGGTTTGCCGGGCGTGGTGGTGCATTCCTGTAATCCCAGCACTCGGGAGGCCGAGGCAGGAGGATCGTTGCAAGTTCAAGTCCAACCTGGGCTACAAAGTGAGTCCACGGTCAGCCTGAACCACATAGTGGGACCCTATCTCAAGAAGACAAACAAAACAAAACAAAATATTAAGAAAAAAAAGAAAATAGGTTTAAAGAACTGCAGGTTCTCAGCAAAGTTAAACATAAAGTTACCACATAAATCAGCAATTCTGCTCCTAAGAATATACTGAAGAGAAATGGAACAGATGTTCACAAATAAAATAAAAACACAAAACAGAAAAGCCACAACACTTGTACATTAATGTTCATAGCAGGATTATTAATAGCCAAAAGATGGAAAAAACCCAATGCTCATCAGTTGATGAATGGATAAAGTTTAGTAAAATTTTTAACTGCAACAACTGCAACACACATGCACAGTGTAGCTTCTAACATGTACTGACGCCATTATACTTACCTTCTCTGCAGGCCACTTCTAAGAATTTCTTGTTATGGAAAAATGTTCACAAATTCTGTCCTTTCAGAGAAATACTGACATACTTTGATTATAGTTGCATGTTTTTACTGTTACATAAGAAATGTATATATCCTAGATCATGCAGGATAATAATCTCAAAATTATTATGCTGAGCAAAAACAGCTAGACCCAAAAAAGTACCTAAGGTATGATTCTGCTTATGCAAAGTTCTAGAACAGGCAAAACTATAGTGATAAAAAGCAAGTCAGTAATTGCCTGGTACTGGGAGTGATAGTGGAGATGGACTTCAAAGTGCATGAAAGAAATATATTGGGATTTAGAAATATTTCATATTTGATTGTACTATTGGCTATACAGTTGTACACATTTATTTAAATACATTGAAATATACAATCAAAGGGGGAGTTTTATTGTTTTTGTTTATTTTTTTATTTTTTTTTATTTTAAAGAGGATAAAACCAAGGAAAATAAAACAGAATAAAACCAATCAAAATAAACTAGTATAAGTGATAAGGACTTCAAGACTTTACAAAACCAACAACAGTTACCATAATGCCTTTCGTTGTCTTCAGAATTGCTGCTGATACCTTCAGATATAGTAAAAATCAAACAGAACAGAATAGAATAGAAACAATAAAAACAAAACAATGAATGCAATAAAGGACTTCAAAACAAGCCAATAATAAATCCAAAATGGCTACCATAACATGTCTTGCTATCTTTCAAATAGCTGCTCATGCCATCAGATTCAACATAATCAAAGAAAACAAAAGAGAATAAAACCCAACCCAACAAAACAATGAAAATGATATGGTTTCCCTGCCAGGATCATGTGGTAATTCACACAGAAAAATTCCATAAAACTAACCTCCAGATCACCCCAGGGTGGGGAAAGTGATTAAGAGGAAGTACAATGAGGTCTGTTTGCCCCTAAAAGAACATATGTATGTTAAAAACAATGTATTTGCTAAACCAAGTTCTTTGTATTGTTCACAGTCAGTTACAGATTGAACTCCTTGTTCTAGATTCAGCCAAGAGTAACAGGTGACTGTACTAATCAGGATGTGGTTTTTTGCTTTAAATTCTGCCTGCTATAAGGGGTCTGTGCTGTTCTGCCATCTCCCTCGTGGAGCAGGCAGTTCAGCCACTGGACTTGGTTAAATAAAGCTCTTCTAAATTCACAAATGGCTGCTTGGTTTCCTATGCTGGTTTTGAACCCATCACAGATCACTTCCTAGTGAGGTCTGGCTCCCTCCCTCTGCAGTCTGCAAATGGCGCTGACTCACGAAAAGAAGCTTGGGTGTGGCTGTCCCCACTCCAGCAGCAACCCGTGCCTGGCACTGGTTTCCAGGCAGGGATCACCTACCAGTGAGTGTGAGGCCTGGTTCTCTCCCTCCACAGTCTGCTGACTTATGGAGAGGGGCTTGGGTGTGGCTGTCCCCACTCTATTGTTTTTAAACTATTCCTCAATAAAATTGATTTTAGCTGGGTGTTGCGGTGCATGCCTATAATCCCAGCACTTGGGAAGCTGAAGCAGTAGGATTGCCATAAGTTCAAGGTCAGCCTGGGCTAGATAGGGAGTCCCTGTCTCAAAAAAAAAAAATTAAGTTGATTTTTAAAAAGCAATATCTTTGGGGAAGAGTTGTAGCTCAGTGGTAGAGTGCTTATCTAGTATGTTCAAGACCTTAGGTTCAATCCTCAGCACCAAAAACAAACAAAAACATGGGCATGAAAATTAAAACAATAGAGTTACAAAATTAGAAATTCCCTTTTCCATGACAATGATCTCAAACGTAACATGACTAGGTAAATGCAATGACCCCCCCCAAAAAAAAGTCTCTGTGCTCCATTTATTTATCCCTCCATCATTTTATTATGAGACATTTAATATTTTTAAAAATAAGAAGCCCATGGATTTGTGAACTTTGTTGAGAGTCTAGACTAGTCTGAGGACTGGCACTGGGAACCACTAGTGAAACCACAGCTTCATATGATAAAATCACTGCAGTATTTGTAAGTGAAAACAACTCACACTGGACTCATTTTATAGGTGAGGAAGCAGAAGTTCAAAGAGGAGAAGGCAGTTGCCAAGGACAGAACTCCAAGGATACTAACCTTAAGTGCTCATTTACTGTATGTCTGTATCCTCCAAGACAGTTCCCCGCCTAGTGACTAGTTCCAAACCTGGAAGGCAGGTGTCTCCATCCTAGCCTCAGCTGACTACCCTCTTCCAACTTGTCTCTGCTCCTTTCACCACCTGCTCCATGCGCATGTGCACGGTGCAGCCTCTGACAACATTACACTTCTTTTTCTGCAGGCCACTTGTAAGAATTTCCTGCTATGAAAAACATTTATAAATTCTGTGCTTTCAGAGAAATACTGATATACTTTGATCATAGTTGTATGTTTTTACTGTTACATAAGAAATGTGGTATACGTTCTAAGTTATGCAGGAAATATTCTGAATGAGAACATTTATTCCAGAAGCCCAAAGTTCACCCAAATAAATCTCACAGTATCACAAAGTTGGAAAGGTCCCCAGAAGTCTTCCATGAGGAAGATTGGGCACTCTTCACCTCAGCAACTCAGCATGCGGCCTTTTTTGATTTTGACTTCAGGCTTTGATGACTCACAGGTTCCCAAAAGGCCTCATCGCTGAGATTGGTGAGAGAGCCCAGACCACAAAGCTCTGAACTTACAGCCTTGTACCTTCATTTCTCTTGTGTGTGTGTCTGTGTGTGTGTGTGTGTGTGTTGGGGACAGGCACCTGTTCCCTCTCACTTGCCATCAGGTGACCTTGAACTCATGGCAGGGAAACCTAAGTGTGAACATGAACCTCTGTCCCAAATATCCCTTTCACAGATGTCTCCTTTCAATACTTCATTGGCTCTGTTTGTAAGCCTGACAAAAATGGGCTCTGTCATTACCTTGCTGCACGGTCTTGAGCAAGTCCTTCCACTACTAGGCCTCAGTTTCCTCTGCTGACACAGAAGAGGTCAACTGGGCTGTGAACAGCAAAGCATGAGAAACTAAAGGCATTGCTCTGTTGCCTTCTGCTGCTGCCTTGCTATCTCTGGTGATTAAGTAGGTTTCTAACCCCTTACTCTTACCCAGGAGGATGTTCAGGAAGGTCTGTGTTTTCCTTTTGTGTTTGTTTGAGATATGGAGATTAAACTCAGGCCCTTTATGCTGAGCTATAGTCTCATTGTCTTTTAAATTTGAGGAGAAGAGGGGGATAGGGTCTTGTTAAATTGCCCTGGCTGGGCTCAAACTTACAATCTTCCTACCTTGTCCTTCCAGAGTGCTGGGATCACAGCCATGTATCACCACGCCCAGCTTATATTTTCCATTCTTTTTCCAGGGTCTCAAAGGGCTCAAGTTTAGGGACTCTGCACTAGTGACTGAATCCTCCCTTCTCCATCTCCGCCCTCCTCTAACCTGCCTTTTTAAATTTTTTGGACTGTATAATCAGAGCACTCTAACTCTGGCTTTAATTGGATTTGGCCAGCAAAGACTTTAATTGGACTTGGCAAAAGATCAGAGGTTGGGAGAAGAAAGAGCTGGAAGTTGTGCCTCTCAGTGCCTTCCTGCTTTCCTCCCTGCTCCTGTGTTTCAGGCAGAGGTAGCATTTTGTGGTTACAACTCCAGTTGGGTGGCCCCATCTTGCTCAACTCCAGATCTCACTCATTTTCATCAGAGTGCCCTTCCGTTTTTTCCTCCAGTCTAGCAGAGCTTAAAGGACTCTGCCATTGCCAGTCCCTAGGTTAGTTCCCTTTACCCCACACATGCCTCTGTAAATACCCCTTCCGTTATAATCCTTTGAGTAATCCCCTTGAATGTGATTCCTCTTCCTGGTCATATATACTACTTCTCTTCTTTGAAAATTAAAATTCTAACTAGCATTCTTTCTAGTTGTGGAAAGTTCTAAGGTTTGGATATGGTGTGAGTATGTACCCCAAAGTTTCATGTGTTGAAATTTAACTTCCACTGTGAAGTCTTAGGAGGGTGAAAACTTTATCTGATAATGGTGTTTACTGGTGGGGCTTAGTGCAGGTGATTTATATTAGATAACATATTAGGGTGGAGCTCCCAGGATGAATCCTGGTGGCTTAGAAGGAGAAGGCAAGAGACCAAATGAGCGCACTCCATGTGTACTCCCTGTCTCCTTCTTGCCACGATTCCTTGCATGGGCTTAGGACTCTGCCAGCAAGGCCATCACCAGATGTGGCCACTGGATGTTAAAACCCCAGAGCCACAGCCAAAATATCCCTTCTCCTATACACACACTTTTATTTTTACAGTACTTGGGATTGAGCCCTGGGCCTCACACATGCTAGGCAAGTGCTCTACCACTACCTGTATCTTCAGCCCTTTTTGAGATAGGGTTTTGCTCAGATCTGCAATCTGCCTGCCTCAGCCTCTCAAGTAGCTGAGATTATAGGCATGTGCCACTGAACCTGGCACCACTGGTCAAAATAAACCCCTTTTCTTTATAACTTACCCAGTCTGTGGCACTGTGTTATTAGCAACAGAAAAGGGACTATTACAAAGTTCATCTGGAAGATTCAGAGGTGAGTTTTGCAGGAACAAAGCACAGATGCCTTCTTTGTCACTAGCGCTTGTCTCCAACTGCACACACCCTGTCCGGTTCTTGGTGCAAATGAGTAAGTGGAAAGTCACCTAATGCTCTGCTACCAGGTGACATGTTTTACCAAATACTCCTCTGTTGCTCACCATAATTATCTGTATTTGTGTATAAGCTGCATTCCTCTCACCATCTGTCTCCTTTTGGAGTGACAGATTTCCAAATCCCTTCTCTGTTACTCATGTATAACACATAACTGATTCACAGGTGGGAAAGTCAACAGGCTTCTACCTCAGTCTTATCTTCTGCAAGGTGGGATAGTATCAGCCTCACAGAGTTGGTGAAGGGACCACCACCACATCAGTAGCATCTGCAGCGGTTAGAGTGGCAGTGCAGGGTTGGCAAACGCTGTTATTCGCTCATCTGACTCATCTTAGCCTATTTTCCTATGACTTGTGGATAGGAAGGGAGAAAAGGGGGCCTTGGCAGGAAAGCCTAAGTTCCCCCTCCCAAACTCAACGCTTTCCTTGGCAACCTACCCTCTCTTTATACCTCATTCCAGAGTAGATTTCCTCTTCTATCACATTTACACTCCCAGGAAGTACCAGGAAAAGTAATCAGGATGGGCTGTGACTCTTATGTTTTCTGCTAATTCTAAACCAATGGTTTTCAAATTGTGGCCTGGAGTTCTCAAGAAGCCCCGTACACTACAGAAAGTGGGTGATATTCTAGGGCACCCTTCCGCTTGCTTTTATCTGCTTAAACTTCCTTCCAAAACTGATAAAGGCTTCCAAGACTTTAAAAACTTAAATCCCTGTTCTGATGAGGTACTGAAAGAAAGCCTTCAGACTTTGCAGTTAGTCCTTATCTTCTTTGGCCCTTCTGCCAAGGAATTTTCTCTACTCCATTCAGAGTCTGCATTCTTTTCCATTTCTGATGCAGCTGAAAGAGATATGTGAACAAGCAAGTCTTTATGTCCTTATCTGGAGTGTCTTTCCCAGGCACTCAGCGGTTCAGTAGACAATCTCTCCTTAATTCCCAGGCCCCTGAGGAAGGTAACTATAGCACTGTTTAACAATAGAGACATCTGAAGGCTATTTTACTGGCCCCTGATTCAGCTGCTACAGAACTTCCAACTCGTGGAATATTTCCAGTCTCTAAAACCCAAAATTACTAGAACCATCCATTCTTATGACGTTCTGATGGCCTGGTCCCAGTGGCTGCTGGGAGTGAGTAAAATGGGGTAGCAGAAGCTATACAGTAGGCATCAAATCCCAGGGAGGAATACTCAGCAACTAGAACTGACCACTCTGTCTAAAATAGGCCTCCTTCGATCTCTCTATTCTTACCGTTATTTCCCCATTACTTCTGTCATCATCAGCTCTACATTTACTTACGTATCATCTGTTTATCCCCACTATCATGCAAGTTAAAGTCCTAGAGTCTTTGTTCACCACCTATTCTTAGCCTCCGAGTTTTACAGGTGACGTGGGCTAACCTGGTAGACACAAGGGAGAAAAACATCACTGTCACAAGGCCTCTGGAGAAACCTCTTAAAATAATCCACAATACATTGGAACTACACAAGATGACCACGGAAAATCCATTAATGCCTTCTCGAAATAGAAGCACAAGATGAGTTGGTCAGGTTCCTTGCTAGTGGGCCGAAAAGTTAGACGCGGGCGGCGCGGGCCGCTGAAACTCAGACTGGAGGGATCGCCCTAACTTTATGGGGTGACTCGGCCAGGGTGCGAAAGAAACCTGACTCCGCAGCAGTCCAGCCCAGCCCATCTCGGGGAGGTGGCTTCCTATCCGTGACTACGAAACCCTCAAATAATGACTCGGTCAGGAGCCTGAAAAGGGGCAGATGCATCTAATTCCTGTGGGAACGTGGCGGGCACCGGCTCGAGGACAAAACTCCTTTGTACCCTCTTCATTCCTACGTACTTCAAATTTACAACGTCACACTGCGGGATGTGACCCCCGACCCAAGGCTATAAATCGCCTACCCTTGCCAAAGGCCTCGGCTTTCATCGAATATGGAGGCCGCGAGGGGCCAAATGGCCTCTCCGATCCGCACCCTTCCCCCTCGTCTCGGCCTGGCGGACACCACGCCTTCCGTCCGGGTGGGTGGGGCTCCCGGAACGGAGCGGTGCTTGTTCTCCTCCCCCGGCTCCGGCTAGCTCTTTTCCAGGCTTTGGTGGACCCGGCCGCCAAGGGGGAGCTCGCCAGCTCCCGGCCAAGGCCCACCGGCCGGGACCGCGCCCGAGAAGTCGTGGGTCCGGGGCGGGGCCGCCTGACTCCTCCTCGCGGGCGGAGGGAAGCCCGAGGTGCGTGGGCGCCGGCTCCGACGGGTAACGAACTTGTGTGCGGCGGCGCGCGCGGCTGCGAAGGATGACGAGGTGCGGCCGCCAATCCGGCCCGCTGCCGCTGCTGAACCTGCTGCTCCTGCCGCTGCTGCTCGCGGTGCCCAGCGTCGGCGCGGCCCGGCTCGGGGCGCTGTACTCGTCCGCCGACCCCTTGACGCTGCTGCAGGCAGACACGGTGCGCGGCGCCGTTCTCAACTCCCGCAGCGCCTGGGCCGTGGAGTTCTTCGCCTCCTGGTGCGGCCACTGCATCGCCTTCGCCCCGACATGGAAGGCGCTGGCCGACGACGTCAAGGGTGAGAAGCCCGGGCTGCCCCTCGCCCACCCGGCGGGCCCCTCCACCTGCCCCGGGCGCCTTTCCCGCTTTCCCGTCCCTTCCACCCAACGCACATCCCCACCTTCGCATCCCTCAAGTCGGCTTTCGTTTTCCTCTTGGCTCACATCTCTACCCAGGCCTGCGCCCCTAGACCTCTGCTCGCCCGGTTCATCCCCTGCTACGTTGCTGCCCTAATCTTTATAAGCAAGTTGCCCTTTACCACCTCTGGCTCTTCTGACACCTCGAGCCTTTCTCCAGTCCAGCCTGTAACACCCCTTCCTTTTGCCCAGGGACCCGTGTCGTCTTCCTGCCAAACTCCCTGAATGCTGTGGATCAGTGCCGGGGAGCAAAGGGAACTGACCTTCCCTCGCTCTGCCACCCTGACCACCTTTCTCCCCAGCTTAGGCTAGTAGACATAGCTCTCTCATGGGTTTCCTAACTCCTTACATCCTCGAGGTGGGTGCCTTCTCTGGCACCTTCTCTTCTTCATGGCGCCCTTCCAGGCCGCCCTGACCTGCTGCCCCCAGCTGCTTAGGGCCACATCTTTATCTTCCCCTTGGCCATGGGCCCTTTCAGACCCTTAGGTTAAGGGTCAGAGACCTAACCAAAGCCAGCTTTATGGTTTTCCTTTGTTTCTTGTTCCATTCATTGGCCTAGGACCACATTTCCTTGATTTTAGGACACCGTTAACTGTGAGACCCATCATTCATTTCATAACAGCCAGCAGGATAGCAGACTAAGAAAACCATTAAGTGTATAAAGATTTTTAAGGTGTGCTGTAGTATAGAAATGTTAAAATATTTAAAAGCTGAAAACTTAGAGCTGAAGAACTATGGTGATAATGGTAATTAATATTTACTGAGCTCTGTATATCAGATCTATATTGTCTCTTAGCTTCATTTCTACGATTTAAAGATCCCTGTAGTATCACATATCTGCCTAACCCAGGAAGTGGGAATAGGGGAGGGTGAGGCACAGTGATGGTGATTTGTTTCTGATTTGTTGTCCGTGAATAGAGCCACTTCCTGATGATGGTGCTGGGGCACTAGCAGAGATGGATCCTGACCTGAAATGAAATGGTCATTGAATGAGAACTGTGGACATCTTAGTGAAGAGACCTTTCTAGAGAAAGGAGAACTAGAGTCATTGTTCCTCATCTGTGCTGTCGGTATTTCTTAATAAATTATAGTAGAATAAATGCACACATAGATGTCAGTTTTCAAACTCAGCCTCCCTTTCCTCCCTAAGAAACAAGCTAGTTGATTACTGAAGTGGCTAAATTAAACGATGTGTATATCTTTTAGTCATTTGGCCCTGGAAAAAAATTTTTAAACAAAATTTATAAACCTTTTTACCTCCGATTTACAAATGCTTGTATGCCTCTCTGGTCTTGTCACCTGCATGAGCATCTCTGAGCAGCCCGTCACAATGTGATGTCAACACATAAAGTCAGGGGAGGAGTGAGGAAGAATGAGGATCATGGAACTAGAACACTAAAGAGAGGTAATCTTGGGGGACATGGCATAAAGGTCCTGCAATTGGTTTCCACTTTGAGACTGTAAGAAGTCTTTAACGACTACAGATAGACTCATTCTGAAGCTTTTCTGTCTTGAGAGTACAGAAAAATTAACTTCCAGCTGACTCATGTTTGACCTGTTGCAGAATTTTCCTTTGAATTACACATGCAGATACTGACCCAACCTGCTCCTGGATGAGAGTTGTCATTTCCAAAAAGGAAATGTCTTTTGTCTTTTTCTGGTGGATGGAGTGATGGTCTTAAAAAGAAAAGCAAAAGCAAAATTAAATCTCTCAAAGGAAGATGGAAGCTTCAAAGTTTGTGAAGATGAAGCCTGGTGTGGTGATGCACGTCTGTAATGCCAGCACTTGGGAGGATGAGGCAAGAGGATCACTGCAAGTTGTAGGCCATCCTGGGCTACATAGTGAGTTCAAGGCCAGCCTGAACTACTTGGCAAGACCCTGTCTTAAAAAAACAAAAACAAACAAACAAAAAAACCAAGTTTGTGAAAGTAAACCAGGGTAAATGGGAGGTGGGAGATTTCTGTGGAAACTGAGGGTCTCCTGTTAGCTAGACGTGGGGGTGAGACAGTCCAGTAAACAAGGTCATGTCAGGGGAGGACTCTGGCAAAGTCTGAAGTTGGCCTGTAATGAGGAATATCCTCTACTCCTTTCCAAAGGAGTGGGCCCTGGCCAAGGAGCTGGGATTGGTCTCACCTCACATCTGTGTTCTGAGGTTTCTTTAAAAGTTGCGTGTGAGCTGTTCTCGTAACCCTCTGTGCTATGCCAGTGTGGCACATGCCCTGTCCTGATGACACAAGTATTTTGGGGCAGGAACAGAGAGAGTATAGAAGGTCATGGGGTGGACACGGGTGGGGCGGTGCTTACAATCCTGCCTAGCTGGATTCAGGCTTTTAATCTGACTAGACAGGGCTCATTTCTCAGTGACCCAAGTGATAGATTCTCTGAGGGGGTTGTTGCCCTAGGGTAGAGCTTTTGTTTCGGGAGGACTTGCTTCCTTCTTTCTATTGGAGGGCAGCTGCTATTGACTCATGACATGTTTAGGAAATTTATTGTATCCATTTGAGAACTTCATTACTGTTCACTGACTAATCATCCAGCAAATATTTATTGAGTCATAGATCATGTTTACATTGCAGTTGGAGCAGTGAACACACAGTAGGAGAATTGGCAACAGTCTGAAGCCCATGTTTGAAAAGGGCCAAAGGAATAGTTCAGTATTTTTTACTGTAGGAATTCACAGCAGGGGACACTCACAGAGGGCTAATCTGTCGTCAAAGGCCTTCATCCAAGCAGTTATTTATTACACACTTGTCTAATGCCAGCACTTTGCTAAGACCCTTTACATGTCATTAGTATGTATAGTATTTACCTAAAAAACATGCCCAAGCCATAGGTCTTTTTCTTTTTCGTGTTGTTGTTGTTGTTTTTTAATGAAGTAAAGAGAGGGAAAGAGAACTTATGGTTTTGGAGGTTCAAATTGAAGAATGGGTGGTTCCTGTCAGCCACTGGCAAGATCAACACATCGTGCTAGGATTGGCATGTAACAGGGACTACTCAAATTTTGAAGCAGGAAGCAGAGTGGTGTTTCTCTGCCCCTCCCTCCACCCCCCATAGTACTGTGGGTAGAACCCAGGGGTGCTGTACCACAGTGGTCCATTCCCAGCCCTTTTTATTTTTCTGTTTTGAGACACATTCTTGCTAAGTTACCCAGCCAGGCCTCAAACTTGTGATCTTCCTGCCTCAGCCTCCCAAATAACCGATATTACAGACATGTACCACATGCTGGTAATATCGTTTCATGCTTTTACAGACAAGTAACTTGCCCAGGATTACACAGGGGCTGGTGGAGGTTCTTTTCTCCAGCTCTTTCTGACTCTTCAGAGCCTGGGCAGTCAAGAGGTAGGTGGAGGAGGATGTGTATTTTAGGTGGGAAAACAGCATGTGCAGAGCCATGGAGATAAGAGCCGTAGGCATGTATGTTTGAGTGACAGTGAACATTATCAGTTTTGCCTGCCTTTCCTTTCAGGGCACATAGGCCGACTCCTCTTTTTATCCCTGTGATGCCTTGTACAGAGCCTGGCACAGGGTGGGAGCCCACTGAATATTCATGGCAGCCCGAGCTTCACAGGATTCCCAGTGAGAATGTGAGCAACAGAATCTTCTGCTGGTGTTGTGGCTCCTTTTGACTCAAACCTGGGGTGTCAGCCATGTGTGAGGGGTACATAAGGCATTTTGTCCATCCTGTGACCTCACTTCCCAGAAGCCTTCAAGATGGAAAAAGGAAGGAATGTGGCAGTGACAACGCAGCACTGACTAGCTGGGTATGGTATTCGCTGCTGTGTCAGGAGGGTGCCTGGAGACTTGGTTAGGGAGCTGGGTGCTGAGAACAGGCAGAGTCTAGTCACTGGACCACTAGATTTCCCTGGCTCTTGGTTTGGGTAAGTCTGTGCCTCTTCTACCTTAATGAAGACCCAGGCTTGCTTAATACTCTGGAGCATTATAACCATTTTCTTGTCGAGAGTTGTTTGCCGTCCAGTGCCTCAATGGTTGTTAGAGGTGGAAGGAGCAGTTGAGACCATCTGTTCTGGTGTTCTTTTGACCCAGGAGAAAGGTGAGTCCCAGAAAGGAGATGTGTGGAGCTCATATGCATTCGCCAGTTGTGACAATGAGCAAGTCTGACTCTGGACCCCATACCTTTCCTGCTGTTGTCAACAGGGGAGGGGACACCACTTGTGGCTCCAAAAGAAGTTCACATGGGCACCAGAGGAATCCCCACCACAGGGTGGTGCCCCCTCACCCATCACTCCATAGTCACTCTGGCTTGTGGTGTTCCTCATTTTCCCCTCGTCATTTCCCACTTACTCCATTGTTAGGAGAAAGTTTACTCTGTCCAAGGCAATAAACACCAAGAATTTTTCTCTAACAGTATTAAGTCTCTGGGCATTTCAGAAAGCCTCTGTCACCCAGACAGCAGAGCTCTTAAGTGCAGCTTTGCTTCACCAGTGGGACACTCAGATAAGGCAAATTTAGCTTAAATATCTTAATTGGCTTTTATTTATGATTCTAGAATTGGTTAACATCACGTTCTATGCAGTAGAGTGAGCATTCTGATGAGCAGAGCAGCATGGCTTTAGAGACAAAGAAGGGCTGAAGACAGCAGAAAAAGAGAACAGAAATAGATTAGTCATTTTGAAGTTATTTTCCTTGTAAGCATTAAAACAGAGGAGGCTTCTTTATTGTGTCAGCTAAAACTGTCCTATTTAGAGATTTGTCTATTCTCTTGATTTCTTGGAAGGTCAGATTACAATTTAGTTTCAGCTTGGTGACATGGAACTTCAACATGAGCGACTCTATTTTGATTTGGTCTTTGGGCCTAGTGCAGGAGCTCAGTCTAAACCAGTGGCCTCATTAAGGTATTAATATTGATAGTCCTGAGAAACATTCTTTGTTCAAGACTTTCTCAGCATCTGACTGGCCACAGCTTCTACTCCACCTCCCTTTGAGGAGAGGGAGGGAGATGCCCTGTTCCATTTTATAGGGCAGAGGGGATCAAGGCATAAAGAGACTCAGGCAAAGACAGCCCCTAGGTATTGCCTTTCTTTTTGTCCACTGGCTCCCTCCTCCCAGTCCCTGTGTCTTGGTTGGGAAGCCATTCAGTGCTGTCTGTTCTGGTCCAAGCGCTCTGAAGACGAGCTGAGAGGTTGAAATCCAGGTTTCAGATCCTAGATTCACTGTTAACTTACCAGTAGGGCGTGGTTATCTATCTCTGTTTTACAGGTGAAGAAAGCAGGTTTAGAGATAAATACCTTCCTACTTTCTCATAGATGTTGGGAGCACTAAACTAGATAGTGAGCACACAATAAACTCAGTACATTTGCTGATAGCATCATCCTCTAATATGAGCTTAGTATGCTGGCTGACTGCTGGGAATTAGAGAGAATAATATTTAACTAGAAGACAAAACTTTCTGCCATGTTCTCTAATGGGGAAGGCTATAGTGGGAACCAAGAGCATAAATTCAGATGTAACACCCTAACTCGAGAGAAGAAAGTGGGTTTTTGAGTCTGTAGGCCTTGGACAAGCTGAAAGCCTTCTTAGTCTGTGTCTCCTTTTGCAGAGTTGGAGACAGTGCCCACCTCAGATGGTAGTGTGGAGTGCGGTGATATGTGCTGTGGGTACTCATGCTGCTAGCTTCCTGTCCTCTCCTCTTTGCACTCCTTCTAGATTCTTTGTGCCTCAGTGGCAATGGCCTATTCTCTTGGGGAAAGGAGGAACAGTTGAAGCCTTGGGTCCTTGGTCACTCAGCATTTGGTTATCATAAGGCCCTTGCTGGTGGAAGACCACCACATTGCCCCTCCTCTGCCTTTTCATTTAATTGTCACATGACACTTCTTGCAAACAGCTGGGCCTTTCCTGTGGATCTCGGTCTCCTAGAACAAGGTAATCTGGGACCTACGTACAGAACACAAGCAGCCAAGCTTAGAGTAGGCACATGACATGAGGTGAGCTTCTCACCCTCTCCTGGTCCTCTCTTGGGTGGGGAGTTCTGAAAGGACCTGGGGTACTTTTGTATGTGATCCAGGGCAAAACCTTGGACTTGGGCAGCCACTGGGGTGCCCTTCTCTCTTGTGACCTTGCTTTGTCCTTTAAGTAAAGGACATACAATGAATGTCAGCATAATCACAGGTGATTGGCTTTACCCTCACCTGCCACCTGGACCTGAGGAAAGATGTAGGCAGAGGTCAAAGAAAAAATGTTCTACCGCTAGAGCTGCCAACAGATAATCCTGGCCTGGGTCAAATAAGTAGTTCAATAAACATTCGCTGAGCACTTGTACGCCGGGTGATGAGATGCTAGACAGAGTGCAAAGACAAAAAGACACTGGAAGATGGGCAGCTGGTCATAGTATGGTAGAAATATGAGTAGGACCCTGACCCGTGGGCTGTGGGACAGCTCTTCTGAGAGAAAATAGTCTTTAGACTGAATTGGACCTGACAAAGGGAGTTTGTGGGGAGACTGAATTAGGGTGCACTGCAAAGAGGCCTTTTCTTATGGGGCGTGACCTGGACATGGGAGAGCAAGCTCTACTTTCAGAAAAGGAGAAAACTTTTGTCATTGCTCGTAGGGAAGTGGTAGAGGAGACTGGATGTGTAGACAGAGAACAGATAATCACCTTATGACTATAGTTTTCCAAAGGCAGTGAAAGCCATCAAAGAATATTGAGTAGAGGGCAAGGTATCAGATCTGCAGGTAGAAAAGATAATTTGATGACTGGAGAAACAGGGAGGGGTGAGGTGCATCAGTAACTCACAGGAGGGAAATGAGGTGTGTCTGATCATCCCAAGAAGATCTGCCATAAAAGACTCTTGCACCAGTTCACTGGAAATAGAGAATAGGTTAGAAGGGAAATGAATAAAGAAGCCAGATTAGATACCGAAACTCCCTAGGATGGGCAATGAGATGAGGGGTGGGGTAGGGGAAGAGACTTCAGAAGGGAGTAGACAGAACTTGGAGATGAATTGGGATGAGTAGATCCATTGCACAGACTGTACTGACTCTGCCTCTACCAAGTGACACCCGTAGTAGACAGGGTGAGGTGAGAGAAGAGTGTCAGGGCGGGAGGGAGGTGGTCCACACCTGCCTTTGGGCAGGCTGCTTGCAAATGAAAATTTTCAAGCCAAAGGCTGAAACTAGTTTGCAGCTATATGACTAAGCTTAACCTATTGTCTCTTTGTGCCAGGGAAGTTAGGAGAACACCCCAAAAGGGTTTAGTGAAATGGCGCATTGAGGAGATTGAGGAAATGGTATGATGGGCCGTGGCTCACCTGTCTTTACCAAATGCCTCTTAATCTCTGTCTTTGCTAAACATTTCTACCCACACCTTCCCTTCCCCCAGGCCCCCTCCTACCCATGCTCACTTCCTCCTGCCAAGAGTCCAGAAACTTCATTGCCAACAGCAGACTGCCAGTAAGAAAGAGGAGAGAAGAGGAGGAAGAAGGTGTGGCCTTAGGCCTTCATCACAGCCTTGAGACCCACTCCTATCTAGTGCCAACCCCAAGATCATCTTAGTTGTTTTCCTTCGAGGGGTGGCTCGGGGTTTTTCTGGGGGAGGGGGTTTGTATTTGTCTTGTGAAACTGAAGGTGACACACTTTTCCAAAGCATAAAATGTGATTGTAAGCTTTGAGGCCTTCAGAAAGTATCATAAGGAGCAGGTTCTGGGTGGGATAGGAGGTTCTGGCAACTCATGATTGTTGGAGGTGTTGTTCAGATATTAGTGTGCTATTCCTGATGAGTGCTGGGTGTAATCCCACTCAGTGTCTCCTCAGGCATGTGCCCCAGCTGGAAACTAGAGCCTTGGGTGTCTGTGCTGGGACCATGCAACCAAATGGGCTTTCTTCACTCACGTACTTCAGAGATGCCAGTGGCTCCAGTGTGCAGTGAAGCAGCCCTGACTGTTCTAGGCAAGCTGTCTGGCAAGCTGTCTGGCCTTTTGTGTCACCATCCAACCAACCTCCCACCTGAGCCTCTTCTCCATTTAAAGCCCTGCTTTTTAAAGGTCTTTTTAAATCCCTTCCCTGTCTGCTGTTCTGCAGTCCTCGCTCTTGCAGTCCTATGTCAAGTGGGCTGAGTGTTAAGGCTCTACTAAATTTTCTGCAAAGCCCAAGTCTTAGTCCACAAGACTGAACCCTTGTAAGGCTGTGTGACATAATTTGGCAACATTCATAGCCATCTCACAGTTTGTATGACCTCATGTGGCCATCTTGCAGTTTGAGCATCCTCAATGTAGAATAAAACTTTGGTGGATGCCCAAGGGGCACCTGACCTGGAATCAGAGCTCAGGAGACCTGCCTGATGTGTGAGTTGGTTTTCTGTTTCCCAGACCTGTCCTGTGACATTATTCTTTCTGCCAGTAAGTTTTAGGGAAGAGAGGCCTCATGGCCTAGGGCCTAATAAAGAGACACAGTCTTCCAGATTCTGGCTTCAGGGTTTCCTTCCCTGTGGTTCCTGGCTTCCATGTGCCTTCTCCTTCCTCCTAGGAGTCCTTCAACAGCTGATACCTGACCTATCTAAGATGGGCTGTCTGCCAGTACCTCTGGCTCCAGAAACTCACCTAGCCGCCTCTGGGGAATCCCAAGTGCTCTGAGGCGTGCTCTCCACCCTTCTGGAACCTGTCAGTCACTTAGATGGCTCAAGGGACAGAGGGATTTTACCAGTGCTTTTCCCACTGGGCCAGGCTTCTCTAACGTCTCTCTCCAGACCTTCCAGCCCATCACCCCCACCCAGTGGAGTACTAGGGGAACACAGATACTATTACAGGACAGCATTATTAGGGGTGGGGGATTTAGCTCAGCTGCGCAAGTGCTTGCCTGGCAGGTGCAAGGTCATGAGTTTGGTCCCCGATACCAAAAAAAACAAAGACAGCATTATTTGTGCTTTTTAACTGTATTCTAAGCCCAAGCCTCTTCTTGTGAGGCTCTGGCTAGCTGTAGACTAAAGGGAATAGTTCAGAGACCCTTTGTGAGGAAAGTGTGATTTTTCTCATAAGAGCTTTGGTTCAGGTGCTGTGGGGTTGATAGCAGAGAGCACTGCATGGGAGAGGCAAGCACTGGAGGGAACACCAGCTCCTCTTGCTTACCCAGGGCTTTTTGTCTTCAGGCTGGAGACCGGCACTGAACCTCGCCGCCTTGGATTGTGCCGACGAAACCAACAACGCAGTCTGCAGAGACTTCAACATCGTTGGCTTCCCGAGTGTGAGGGTGTGTAACATCGGGGGGGAGTCGGGTTGGTCAAGGGTTCTGACTGAGCACATTACCAAATACTCTGTGCTTCCCTGGCATATGCCCAGGCTGCTGAGCTCTTGGGGTCCCCATGCTTTTGGGCCTGAGTTGTTTAAATCCCAGTCTCCAGATTACTGTTCCCCCTTGTTTTAGAGATGCAGGCAGAAAATAAAGGTTTAATTTGGTTTGGAAAAGTCTGCCCTTTATAAAGGGAAGGGCCCGGTGTGGGGTGTTAGAGTGAGTGGATTTTACCTGCTGTGAGTTGAGCTGTATAGTGTAGATTGTGTGGCCTGGTGAGTGCTCCCAGCTTCCAGGATCCTCTTTAATCTCTCTCACTGATGACCTCCCAGCCTGGCAAGTCTGACCTCACTCTGTAAAACCAGGACCCAGACTCTGACCTATCTGTGAGCAGGATCCGACTCCAGGGGTCTCTAATGGTCCCCCCAAAAGGGACCCCCGAGACACTGGCAAGCCTCATTCTCATCAGGCAAGTGCTTTGACCCACATGTGCTCGGAATTTGACTGAAGGGGTGACCTCAGCCCATAGTCAAAAGGCCAGTGGCTTTGGTAGCATCACCCTCAAGGTAGTGAGGGATTTGTCTCCATAGTGTGGCAGAAGGTAGCATTGGCTCACTGATAATGCTTTGCCTGCTAGCCTGCCCACCACAGAGCATCAATAGCTTAATTAATATCCGGACAACTTCCAGGCCTTTCAGGCAGAATGCCCTGCACAGCAAGGCTGCTGCAGTTATGGCAAGGGCCCTCCCAGGGCTCAGACCTGGCTCTGATCCAGTTAGTCGTCTTCCAAATTAGTGAAGCTGAATCCATATCTCTCTCTTCCTCCCTCTAGCTATAAGTCATACAACCCCCCCGCACACACCAGCATGGCATCTAGAAAAGCAGTTTCTTCTGTAGCCATTAAGAATAATCAGGAATTACCTTGGAAAGCTGAAATGCCAAGTATTGTCCCTAGGATGTGATCTGTGAGCTGAGGGACCTCAAGTTACACGCAGAGCCATAAGCTGGAATTCATTACCCCAGTAGTGTTCATTTGGAAAGCAAGGCCTCAAGCACTCCAGAATGTCTTGTTCTAGCTCCATGCAACCTTCCTGTTCCTAAAGCCCAGGGGAATCCTGCTGGACTCAGATTTCATAGCCTGAGAGAGGTCCCTTCCTAAATTGTTACCACTCAGGGCAAGGTTGACCTAGGGAACAGTGCGGCAAGCCAACAGCTACTGCCCCATCAGTTAGAGGCAACAATGGAGACTATTTATCAGTCATGCCCCTCAAATAGAAGACTTCTCTGACAAGGACATTGCCCTGTCCTCTGCTGCAACCAAAAATACTCATGGGGCCCCTGTTTGTAGTGGTGAGGCAGGATAAGCAGCCGCGCTGAGTGGGCAGTGGTAGGAACACCAGTTTGGCAACAGGAGCTATCACTGGCTGATACAATAGTTTTCTCCCAGTAAGGCTTGAACACAGGTCCAGCCACTACCCGTCCTTTGTGGATAGAGACTCATGTCAGTACAGTGAGCGGTCAGGAATCCTCTTGGTCTAGGAATTTGGCTCAGTGGCTTAAGTGCCTGTCTGGCAGGCACAAAGTTGTGAGTTCGATCCCCGGTGCCGCAAAAAAAAAAAAAAAAAAAAAAAATCCTCTTGGGCTTCTGGAAGACCTGACATCTGGGCTTTCTGTTCTGTGTAGAAGAGGCTGGGCCCAGTGGATATAAAGGAGGCAATCCAGGCACTCACAAATGTGAGGCTCCTCAGCACCTACCCAGGTCACGCAGCACACATCTCCTGGATGCTTCAAGTAATTAGTCACCTCCTTACCTGCTCAGCTGGCTGTGGGAAGGGCTGGGAGGGCCAATAACTGGTCTTCTTGCCTTCCCTGGCTTTAGTCAGACAGCACCTGGCTGGGCCAGTCCAGTAGTCAGCTATCCATTTCTTAAACTTTCCAGAGACCAGTGCTGTGGCCTCTTTTGGCAAAGTCTTCCTTCCCTGCCCTGAGGAACCTGCAACTCACTTCTACCAGGCAGAAATACTCAGGACCTTGTCCTCAGAACTCAAAGCCATAGCCAAGTGGTTCAGGCTGTTGGTGGATCTCTGCAGTGAGGCCTTTTGCAGTGGATTTGCAATGTTTTCTTACTGTGACCCATGATGAAAAATATGCATTTTATATTGTGAGCCCAAACTTGGTTTTTGTTTATTGCTTAAAATAAAATTTTCGTAGTATATTTTTTGCCAAGTATATTACATACTATTTTCTGTTTTTAAAAAAATTATTGGCTCTGATTCACTAAGTTGATTTCACAGCTTACTAGTAGGTTGCTTCTCATGTTTTTGAAAATACTACTCAAATAGATTCCAGGTTTTCAGAGATTCTGGCCACTGAGAGCTTCATACCTGTGGGCACTGTGACTAGGCTCCATAGAAAGCAGAGGAGATCCTAGAGCCCTGCCTGGCTGTCAGCAGGCCTGCTGTCAGGTAGCCCTGTTACGCTGTCTGCTGTCCCACCATTCTGGAGCTGGAGCCCTGTTGGAAGGAAGCAAAGATGCAGGGAGGAAGGGGTAAGTTTGCAGCAGATTCTTGCTGAGGTTTAGGGACCTAGAGGCTGTATTTCTGTGATTGGTGAGCGTGTATTCTCCCAGGACCACAACCACACCCCTCAGTGGGCAGTGGACTAGGATCCATTGTGGCCAAAGGCTTGACTTCAGTAAAGATTGCATGGAACAGCAGTGTTGCAGAGAGAGGACAAGTTTTCCCTTTGCGAGATTCTGAGGAGATCATTAATGTGGGTTCAAATTCTCTACTACTTACTGTGTATGACTTGGAAAGTTACTTAACAGTGCTTCAGCTAGCCAGTTGGGGGAGTCCCATTGCTGACCGGCTCATTGCCCTCCATGCTGCCCCTGGTGGCAGCAGAGGAAGATGAGCTGGGGTCTCTGGAGATCATCTCAAAGCACTTGCAGGAGCAGGCCACTAGCGCCAAGGACCAGAAGCCGCTGGACAGGGGGGCAAGGGGCAGGGCCAGGGCTGCTAGCAGGAAGGGTCAGGGACCACGTGTAGTGCAACCACAAGCTGGCCTTCCAAAGAATGCTCTGGAAACTAGACATCAAAAATGAGGATGATGTCAAATCCTTATCATGCCTGATGGTTGATGTTTTCAGTTACAGCATAACAAACTTGGGCAGGATTATGACTCTCATTTCTCTTGGTGCTTTTGTGGCCAAACCCTTGAAGAACGTAAACTAAGAAAGCTGTATTAAACCATTAGCAAAAAGTATCACAGATGTTCCCATATAGACAAAAAGGTACTGGCTAGGCAAACAAAGAGCCTGGGGTGGGTTTGTAGAGTTCTTCCATGTAAAGGATCTAGAAGGCAGCATCAGAACCATGCTGCTGGCTTTTGCAGGTGGAATAGGAACTAATAAGATAGCCTTGTAAGTGCAGTAGTTGACTGTTAACTCCACGCAACAAAACAATATATTTAAGTAAAATCAAAGTATTTATGAAGCTGGGCTTGAAGCTGTCCAAGCAGCTTCAAAGAGGCCAGAAAACAAAATTATGGCTACCAGTAATGGGAAAAGTAGTCCTCTTCAAGAGTCACAGTCTGAAAGAAGCAAAGTGCAGTTTCAGTAACAAGCAAACTATGGGAGACCATGAAAGACTTCGGATTTAGTGAAGATGATAGGGTAGAAAGACTTCTTTGTTGAATTAGAAAAGTGGCTAGTAGACAGCTAGTCATAGAAGTCATTAAATATGCCCACCTAATCATCAGTTGTCTAGTGTTAAAAGAGAAGCACTAACAGTGCTAGTGATGTACGTAAAATAGATTTAAGCTACAAGGAATTGAACTTTGACCACAGTGCTCATTATTGTAGAACAGTGTGTGAAGGGTAACTTTTCCTCTATAATTCACTTTCCCCAGTGTATTTTTTGAAGAATAGACCAACAATAGTTAGGAATATGGAACAGTCTCAAATTTTAAAACAAAAGCAAGGGCCTGGAGTTTGGCTCAGTGACTTAAGCGCCTGCTTGGCAGGTGCAGGGTTGTGAGTTTGATCCCCAGTGCTGCAAAAAAAATAAAAAATAAATAAAAAGCAACTTGTGTTTGCCTGTAAAAAATTGTATAATTTTTACAGAAAGTGTTTTGTTGGACATAAAGTATATTTTAAAAATTTATATTGATTTTTTAATACCCTTTTGAAATTTGTGACTTCTGTAACTAAGAATCTACTTCTTATAGCTTTTCTGTTCAGAGCTTTGTCTTGGTCAGTTCTAGAGTGAATATAGAACTAATTAATGCTACTTGTATACAACCTGGTTGTACTGAAACAAATCTGATTCATAACTATGCAAGGCTTACTTTTTCAGTCTGACTTTGGTAAATATTCCTTAAATAGGTTCTAGGGGAAATAGGCTGATGTCTTAAAATTAATGGGCTCTGGCTGGGCGTGGTGGTGCATGCCTTTAATCCCAGCACTTGGGAGGTTGGGGCAGGAGGATTGTTGTGAGTTTGAGAACAGCCTGGGCTACAAAGTGAGTTCAAGGCCAGCCTGAACTCCATAGTAGGACCCCGTCTCAAAAACTAGGGCTAGGGATTTAGCTCAGTGGCCTAAGTGCCTGCCTGGCAGGTGCGAGGTTGTAAGTTCGATACTCGGTACCAAAAAAAAAAAAAAAAAAAAAAAATTAATGAGCTCTGATTAGACAACTTCGTTTGAGTTCTTAAATTTGACCTAATTTAACTGTTGGCAGTTTAAAACTGAGTTCATGAGGTTATCTTTAAGGCTTTCACTGAAAAATTTTCAGTTCTTTCAAGTGAACATTTTGGGTAAGAGACATTTGATTCCTTGTTTACTTAATTTCTGAAATAAGGGCTTGCAAAAGCAGGCCAGAGTCTAATGGTGTTAATACTGGGCTTGCTTGTTAAACACAGGTATAAACCTCATATGCAAATACTCAACTGTTTCTTTTTTTAAAAAAAACAAAAAATGCTGCAGCCTTGGGCCTCAGTTTCCCTGTCTGTAAAAATGGAGTGATGGTATCTACCTAGTAGAATTTTTGCTGAGTGTGAAAGGAGGTCTTACCTGTGAAAGTGCTGAGGCATTGGTATTATTTGAAGTTTAGTATACATTAAGTTTCTTCCTTCTCGTTGCCCTATGGGGCTACCTGGTGGCTATGGTGGGGCATTTTAGGCAGCCCATCTAGCAGCAGCTATTGAGGCAATTCGTGCTGGGTATCTTGCACTGGACTCACCATTGTGGGAGAGTCCAGGAACTCCTGACACAAAACATAGCTCGCTGCTGCTTGTGGGGCAGTGAGGAACTGGGCATAATGAATGCTGAAAGAGATGGCCTGGATTCACTGAGATCTTTCCTTGCTCATCACAGAGAACTTCCTGTAGGAGGAGGTTTTCCATGTGGTGTTGAAGGGCAGGTGGGGTTTGGCTATGACAGTGGGAGAGTGTGGGCAAGGCATCATAGGCTGGGGAAGGGGAAAGTCAAGGATCTGTGTGGGCAGAACTATGTGTCATGTTGTGAGGGTGCAAAGGCCTAGACTTGTTGGTCAGAGGCTCACGTTCACATGGGAGGAGGGAGCCCAGGAATGGCAGGTCCCTGAAAGTTAGGCAGGGAATGTAGATACTCTGTGGGTACAGACTCTGGGCCATTGCCTTTTGTAGCTCTTGCTAGAAGGTGAGAAGACAGAGAGGAGCTGGACTCAGATGTCTCTTGCTTTGCTAGAACAAGGAAATGGGCCCTTTCTCTGTGGTGACCTACATGAATAGGCCACAGCACAAGTAGTTTAAGCTGTTAATCCTTATGGAGTCACCATAAAATATTTGGAGACTAGGTCATTTTCCTGAAAACCTATTAAAGAAGGTTGAATTCAGTGTCATCACTGGCCACTGCTGGAAACCAGTGTCCCCAGAAAGGCAGTTATCCATAGGTTTGCAATGATCTCCCTAGAGCCACCTGTTTTCCTGTTGTTGGGGAGAGGCTGGAAGCATTCCAGGAGAGCTGAGATCAGGGAAGGCAGAAGCTCCTGTCCTATGCCAAGGGATGAAAGGGAAGGGACTTACCATTGTGGGTATTGACTGATCCTGGAGAAAAGAAGATTCATTCCTGAAGGCTCAGTTGCCTGTTCCTAAGGAGTTGTTTCCATGGCTAGGCACAGGCCTCCATTGGTTGACTTAATAAGGTTACATTGTAATAAGAGGATAAAAATGCACCTGGACCAGATTTTCACCTGAGCGTCCATGATAATCAGAGGGCAGAGACTCTCTGTTCAGTTCAACAGACATCTGTTGATTATCTCTGTGTACTGGATGCTCTGCCAGGGCGGTGGGATTTACAGAGGTGCATATGATACAGTCCTGCTCTGGCTGGTTGGAAAGTGGAGGGTAAAGTCCATTGTAGCTGGAGTATGGGCAGTGGGGAGCAGTATGAGGTCACTTTGGGTTCAAATTATGGAAAGGAGGCCTTGAATGCAGTGAATTTGCACCTTATTTATGGGCATTGGGGAGTTATGGAAGAGATTTGAAGAGGAGCAAGGTAAGGCCAGAATTGTGCGTTAGAAAAGTAGTCTTGATAGCAGTTAGGAAAATGACTGAAAAACAAGAAGATTGAGTATATTAAAATTTTTGGCTCACAAAGAGGGTTGGGACAGAGGGGCAGTAGTTCAGGAAGTAAGCTCTCACCTGTTGGCCTTGGTCTAGACAGGTAGACAAGGAGAGAGCTCGCGAAGAGGTGTCCTGAAGGTCAAAGTCGTGGAACTTGTGCACTGATTGGATGGGGGTTGTGGGAGAGGGAGGTGCCAGTCTGTGACAGGAGGAGGAGGGCCAATTACTAGGTGAGATAAGACACAGGTGGAGAAGCAGGTTGGAGGGGGGTGTCCAGGAGGAACCAAGACCCGAGGCAGGAAGTTCAGATTGCAAATCAGTTGGATAAAGTAGATGATTAGCTGGCAAGGAAGAAAATAGGTTTGTTCCTGATCCGTTTATTTACTCGTTCATTCAGAAGCAAAGGTCAAACCCCTCCTTTGTGACTGACCCTTCAAAGGCCCTGTAAGCAGAAATCTAGTGATTGGAGGGGAGGAAATGGCAAAAGGACAGTGGCCACAGGAGAGTGGTCAAGGGTGAAAGTGGCCAGGAAGGGCTGGTCAGGGTTAAGCAAACCAGGAGGAGGTTGACATAAGGGTAAAAGGAGAATATCAATAAAATGTGGCTGCTAGCCATGTGGGCAGGAATCAGATACTGCAGAGAGATTGGGTACAGTGTGGGTTCATTAGGTTAGCTAGAGAGGTCACGGCTGAACTTTTCCTAGAAGAATTTCAGCTGAGTGGTGGGGTGAGCACCAGAACTAACAATTAGGGGAATGGAGAGAGAAGTCTAAAGAATGAGAAGAGATCATTTTGAGGTCCTTGGAAGCACAGGGACACAAAAAATGCAATAACCGGGGAAGGAAAGAGGGCCTCTCTTTATTCCCACCCTCCTTCTCTTTGTGTCCTTTTTCTTCTAAAATTTACATTAGGAGAATCAGGAACTGTTGTCTGAGGAAAGGGCTTGTAATAAAAAAGGAATGATGACAGAGAAACTAATTGACAGGGAAGCTCCCAAAGAACATGAGGTTGGGAGCCAGAGCGCGGGTGGTGACACTGTTTCGGGAAGGTCGATGGTTTAAACTGAAGACAGAGGGAAGGCTGAGCGACCACACGGGCACTGGGAGTGAAAGCAGAGCCTTCCCTTGGCCCTGTGCCATGTGGGAGTGTCCCTTGTAGAATCCTTGCAGACTTGTGGAGTGTCCCTTGTAAAGTCCAAGTTATTCTTGGTCCCAATTCAAAGCTCCTATGCCTTGGGTTTTGAGGCTCAGTTGGACTCAGGGAGGTGTCTTTTGAGGCAGGGAGTATCAGCCCCTTTTAAGATAGATACTTACTCAAATTCGGGTGAGCTGATGGCCGATGCAAAAAGGCAGCATGTTACTCTCCAGAACTGAAGGTAACAGCTGCAGCTGTGG
The DNA here is from genome assembly GCA_004363535.1 of Dasyprocta punctata. Lineage (NCBI taxonomy): Eukaryota > Metazoa > Chordata > Mammalia > Rodentia > Dasyproctidae > Dasyprocta > Dasyprocta punctata. The sequence goes on along the minus strand of RJWM01000172.1, from coordinate 28,277 downwards.
GGAAGTCACATGGTTCAAGGGTCCGTGATGTCAGAGGTGTTTTTTTTGCCTAGAAAGTCAGACACAGTCTGTGCTATCTGTCCATAAACAAGGACAGGATCACTGCGTTTCTGTAGCTGAAGTCACCCTTTCACATATAATTTGTGAACATACCAATCTCCAAATACTTGTGTTTTTAGTTTTGCTTTTAGGAAGCAATATCTGTCCATAAATGTCTTAGTATACAATATCAACTTGATTTTATGATACAGTTTGGGAAATTTGTGATCATTTGTGAAGTATTAGAATAACTTACAAATTTGCTAGGTCAAGATTTGTTTAATAAGCACTTGGGAGGCTGAGGCAGGAGGATCATTTTGAGTTCGAGACCAGCATGGGCTACAAAGTGAGTTTGAGGCCAGCTTGAACTGTATAATGAGACTCTGTCTCAAAAAATAGGGCCGGGGATTTAGCTCAGTGGCCTAAGCACCTGCCTGGCAGGTGTGAGGTTGTGAGTTCGAGACCAGCATGGGCTACAAAGTGAGTTTGAGGCCAGCTTAAACTGTATAATGAGACTCTGTCTCAAAAAATAGGGCCAGGGATTTAGCTCAGTGGCCTAAGCACCTGCCTGGCAGGTGCAAGGTTGTGAGTTCGATCCCTGGCACCAAAAAAAACCAAAAAAGATTTGTTTAATAATAATAAAGAATAGTGTCGTAAATGTGTGTGGCCTGTGTGAGTAGATTGTTTTCATTTATGGGTAAAACAGTATATTCAGAGGGGCTGGGGGTGTAGCTCTGTGGTACAGCACCTGCCTGGCAAGTGTGAGGCCCAGAGTTCAATTCCTGGTCCAAAAAAAGAGTATATTCATCTTTTAAAGGAGAGTAAAACAGGTGAGTAGGAGTAAGAGTTCAGTCAGGCTGAGGGAATGGGAAAAGGTCACAGACAGGGAGCTGGGTGGTTTTTCTGCAGTCCGTTACTCATTGGAGGGGTGTAACATGGTCTCTGGATTTTAGCTTTCTGCCTACACATGCTAGAATCCACAGGTCCTCGCTGACCAATGTTTCCTAATGTTAAATAGTAGGAAGGAAAGAAAGGGATGATGGTGGTGGTGATGCAGTTAGGATTTATTGATTCCTTGCTGTGTATACCAGGTATTATGCCTTAAAAGCACTTCAGAGAGTTATCGTTGAACCCTAACAACAATTTGAGGTAGATGATGTCACCCTCATTTTAAAGATGAGAATACTGGAATTCAGAAAAGTCATTGTATTGTTTAAGGTTAGACAGCAAGAGAATAGCAGAGCCAGATTTTGGACCCAAGTCCGCTAGAGCCCAGAATATGCACTCAGCTGCCAGCATGGGATAGACCAAGTGGCGTGCTGTTGGAGGCAGGGGCCCAAAGTAGCTAAAAGTGGTCCTGAGGTTAGGGATGCTTAGGATGAAGTCTGTTCCCATCCTGCAGGCTATTTCCCAGGTAGTTAAGTAGCTATCTTTCAGGACAACCAACTCTGTTTCCTCCTGAACAGGAAGGGAAAGGCAAGACTTTTGTCAGCTATCTAACTGTTGTGGCAAAAGCCCAGATTGTAAGGAGTTATCCTGTGATCTCTGTCTTCTAGCCTAAAGGGAGTGACAGATTAGACCTGAGATGTCACGTGTGTGAAAAATAGGACAAAGCCATGAGTCAGACAAGCCTATCTGTTTCTCTGGGGGCTCTGGCCTACTTTTCAGTGGGGACCTATCCTAGAGCCCCACCCTTTGCTTTATTGTGCTAGGTGGGGGCGTTTTCAATGATAGAGACTCCAGCTTTAGGGCCCCCTTTTCCAAGACAAGGGACAAGGCCAGATTGACAAGCAAAAGCTCCAAGGGGTGCATAAAGTGACTTCATATTATTTGTTCAAATGGATATGCAAGGGGAAACAGAAATGGTTCTTCACCATCAACTTGTGTGGTAAATAGTTTTCAGTGATTATGTGCTAGGTGCTAGTGCTTTGGGGAAAGAGTCTGTCTCCAGTGAAGTCTAAGAGTTGCTGTCTCCAATTTTGTGGGTGCTTCCATGTTGGGATGGGGGGGGTTGGATATGAGGATAATGGGGATGGGGATCAACATCCAGGTACAAGAGCAAAACCTCCCCGATCTTCATTTTACAGATGAAGTGGAGGTTCCAAAAAGCTAAGTAGTTTACCCCAAGTCACCACAGTTAATAAGCAGCTGGACTTGAAATGCAAGTCCATCTGACACCACCGTTATGCCCTTCACCGGCATACAGTACTGACCCTTGCTTGTTTTTGCTTCCAGTTCTTTAAGGCCTTTTCCAAGAATGGCACAGGAACAACACTGCCTGGTAGGTGCCGTGGCTCTGGCTGTCCTGTTGGCATTGTCAGTGTCTTCCTCTCACTGCCTCCCTCTTTTACTGTGGTTTTCAGGGTGAGGGGGCTCCCACATTTTCCTAAAAGTGTCTTCTGAGTCTGATCCCTTAGAAAAGTCAGGCTGACAGTCCCTTCAGATTTGGCCCATCCAGGGTCCTGGGGTGAGCGGGGGCACCATGTTCCCAGGATGGTCTTCATGTCAAAATGGGATTGGTGTCAGGGCAGACCAGAGAGTCCCTGGCAGAGCCTTCGTGAGCCATTTCTGAAGCACTGCTTCTTGCCTTCTGGGGGGCGGGTCACAGTCTGAAGTCTGTCTTCCTCTCCTGACCCCACCCCTGTGCCTATTTTCATTCACAGTGGCTGGTGCTAATGTGCAGATGCTGCGGGAGAAACTCATTGATGCCCTGGAGTCCCACCATGACACGTGGCCCCCAGCCTGTCCACCACTGGAACCTGCCAAGTATTTTGGGCTGGGACAGGCTTAGCACAGCATAGGCCAGGGTTCCAGGCCAGGGAATGAGAGGGTGGTGGGAACTTCAGGACAGGGAGACCCATGTTGATTCCTGCTGTTGCCTTTCCCTTGGGCTGGACACTGCAGTCTGCCAGCAACACTTCGGAGTAGCTGGTGGCTGGTTCTTGCTGCAGGTGCTGCTGAGGGGTCCTGTCCTCCAGGGGCCTGTCCTGCCATGTGGGAAGAAAAAGACAGATGGTGTTCTCCAGGTTATACCTGCCATAGCTTCTCCCACCTGTCCTTAGGAATATCTGGAGTACAGCATGATTTCACATGTCCTAACCCAGGAAAGGCCACTGACAGAATAAGCATAAAGTGGCATTTAGTCTCCCACTGAGAAGAGAAGGGCAGGGACTCCATAGAGTAAAGATGTAAACATTAGACTCCCTGTTTCTGAATGAGAACTCAAGCCCACCAGGGGGAACTGTTGCCAAGAAGAAACAAATCCATGTACCAAAAGAGACTGCTGAGGGAGCCCCGCCTCAAACACAGTGAAGGTCCAGTGCTAGGAAGGTACACTGGGCAGGAATGGGTGCTTGAAGGCCTCTGGGGAAGTGGTAAGAGGCCAGAACATGATGCCACCCCACAGGTTGGCATTATGCACAGCACCTCTTTTAATCTCTGGAGCTGGCGCACTCTGACCTACTCCTCTCTGGTACATCTGCTCATACTGCTCTGGGGCTGGCCTCCAGCAGTCACCTTATGTTGCACCTTTTTGGGGTTGGTCACTGCCAGTCCTTGGATCCTGTAGAGCAAAGTGAGGTACGAAGTTGAAAATAAAAAGGTGTGAGCTGAGTGTGATGGCACACACATGTAATCCCAGCAACTCAGGAGGCTGAGGCAGGAGGATCAAAGGTTTGAGGTCAGCCTGGGTATCTTTGGGAGGCCCTATGTCAAAAATAAAAATGAATATGATCCCTAGTATCGAAAAACATATGGTCTCCTTTCCCCCCTGTGCCTTCTCACCTGCTGGCTTCTCAAGCATCTGTGGGTTGTTCTGTTTTTCACTGAAATAAGAAAAGTCATTTTGTATTTTCGGTTGAAACTGTTGAGTTCTTAAAACAATTTGTGGCTTAATTCTCTGATGGGGGCATAAAATTTGCTGCCTTACTCATTTCCACCTGAGAAAACTGGGCCTCAGTTTTCTTATCTTAACCTAAGGACATTGGATTAATTATCCTCTGAGGTCTCTTGTACCCAGGACTTTCTGGTCCTCTGGGTCTGTCTTTTTTCTCTCTGCTCTCCTTTCCCCACCGTCCCCCACTGAGGATCAAACCCAGGGCCTGGGGCGTATTAGGCAGTTGCTCTGCACTTAGCTACACGCCTAGCCTTTTGGTTCCCTATTTGTTCCTTCTCCTGAGAGCAAAATGCAGCCTTCTCAGTTGGTCCTGACTTGGCTACAGATCTGATGGGTTCTAATTGTCAGTTAGCCTGGACCATATGGAAGCAACTGGTCTCAAAGCCTCCTTATAGTCCTCCCCTGACTGCCTTCTGCCCACTTCTGACCCCTAGAAGAGACAGAAAAAATAAAGACAACCAAGGTGGGGCCTTAGGTAACATGTGCAGTACCCTTTGAGACTGGAGGTTTGGTTTCCTCCCCCTGGAGGACTGCCAGAGGAAGACCACAGAGCTACAGGGTAGCCCACCAGTGGAGTTTTGCTTCATTCTCAGTGGGTGTTGTGTGACCATGAGTTGTCTGTTAACAGGCTGGAGGAGATTGATGGATTCTTTGCAAGAAACGATGAAGAGTACCTGGCCCTGATCTTCGAGCAGGAAGGCTCTTACCTGGGTAGAGAGGTGAGCTGCCTCAGGTTCCCTGCAACACTGTATTGGCCAGTGGGAGGGAGCTCCCATTCAGGAGCAGGGTTTTTCCGGCCAATGATAGCATCTTGTCCCTGTGTATTTCTTAGCTCTAGTACTGCCTGACCCCTGCTGGGAGAGATGTGAAGTGTAGGGGCTGGACCTTTGTGCCTGGTGTTACCTTCCTAATGCCAATCATAACACCTGTTTATTGAGTATAGGACTCGATTGCTGACAAACTTAGCTGCTTGTCCCACAACTAATAAAATGTCCAAGATTGCACAACTAGGACCTGGGGATATAGCTCCGTGGCACAGCACCTGCCTAGCAAGCATGAGGTCATGAGTTTGATTCCCGGTACCAAAAAAAAAAAAAAAGAGTTCACACAGCTATAGAGTAAAACAGGGCTTTGACCCCCAAGACTGTCTGACTTCAAAGTCAGTGCTGTTTCCACAGTACATCACCCGTACAGAATTGGAGTACAACACTGGGGGAGGTGGGAACATTAGAGACAATTGTGTGTCTCATGAGGAAATGTGTCCCTTACCAAGTGCTGCAGATTGAATTTATACTCCATCACTTACACGGTATGTCTTTGGGCAAGTTGCTGTATTTTTCTGAGCCTCATTTCCCTGTCTATAGAGTAAGAATAATTACATTTCTTTATGATATTACTGGAAAGACCAGTGAGGCAGTTTAAGGAAAGGGCCTGGATTAAGAGCTGGCATGTGATCGGTACGAGATGATCTAGCTTAACGCCAAGTGCCCACTGTGCTGCTGGGTCAGGAGCTTCCCCATACACTGCTTGAGCACTGCACCCAGATGCACAGTGGGATGTGCCAGTTCATGGGAGATGTTGAGGGGCTGTGCAGGGAGATGAGACGTGAAAGGGATGAAGTTAAACCACACTGTGGGCTGGAAATGGTTTTCCTACTGAAGCACGTCCAGCAGAGTTGATGGTGCTCTGGAGCTGAAGCGGAAGCACCTCCAGTCTCTCAGCTCTTCAGGGAAAGCACAGGAAGTGGGGAGGTGCAAGCAGCTTGCTCAGTCCCTGTCCATGCCTGGGTCAGGCCTGTCATACAGAGGTGGTTGATGGGTGTTGACTGGACTCAGCTCTTCTGCCTGCCTCCTCCAGAGTCATCTGCGTGACTAGAGCAGTGGCCCACATCCATGCAGAGGTGCTTGGGGAGGATTAGTGGGACACCAGCAGGGCAGAGGGACGAAGAAGCCCATGCAGGAGCTCAAACCCCGTGCTGGCTGTGTGCTCTGGAGATATGATTCACTTCTAAGCCTCAGGTTTTTCAGCTATAAAACTTTTTTTTTATTGGTACATGTTTGTGGTGCATAATTATTACATTCATTGTGGGGCAAGTTGATATATGACATTTCTTAATTTTTTTTTTGGTACTGGGAATTTAGCTCAGGACCTCGTGCTTGCCAGGCAGGCACTTAAAATGCCTCTGAGTTATATCCCCAGCCCTCTTAATTGTTTTTTTAGCCTCCTTTTCCTCCTCCTCTTTGCCCTCTCTGCATCTCTTGGACCCCTTCATATACATGTATATGTTTTTTAATACATGTTGGTATGTTTGTAGTACATGATGATTATGTTTCTTGTAGGACTTGGTGCATATATGCAACACTTCTCAATCCCCCATACTCTCACCTTTTTAAAATCTTACTTCTCTCCTCTCCCTCCCTCTCCTTTCAGCTCCTGGTTGCCTTCTTATATGCTTAAGATCCATTTCACTATTTCCAATTGAGGATTGTTAAAATAATTATTTATATATCTACTCATGTAATCTTTGGAACAGCCCCCTGAGATTGGTATTATTATAATTTTGCAAGTGAGGAAATTAAGTTAGGGAGAATTTTGGTTTGATGGAGCCAGGGTTCACAAGCTGGCAGCCATAGCATACTACCCCTAATGGTAGTTCCTGTTTTAGCATTGGTCTGAAAATTAAGTAAGACTATCTATATACAATATGTAATAAACAATAAATGTTAATACTTTTCATTCTTATTTTTATCTAAAAACAATATCATGTCTGATGAGTATATTTTTCTGACCTGGAATATAGGTAGAAAACTTTTTAATACAGGAATAAAAATAAAACTACGTTTTATTGTGCCTTTTATAAATTGATTTTTATTAGAAAAAATTAACATAGATTTGAGATTGCCCCACAAAATGCAAAGTGTGTGGTCTACATCATTTCAAGACCCTTCTTCTTGGGTGGTTTTTGGCTCTTGTTACCTAGGGATTAATTGGCATAAAGGTCTCATTCATCATGATGGTCTACTTTTTAAAATGTTTTAGGTCTGGACAGCACAGCTGCCACCTGGTGCCTGCCCAGCACCAAGCCGGGCCTTAGTCCCTGGCTGCCTCTACCCACCTTGACCCCCAGATGTCCTACCATCTCTGCAGGTAACTCTGGACCTGTCCCAGCTCCAAGGTGTGGCAGTGCGCAGGGTCTTGAACACAGAGGGCAACGTGGTGAGCAAGTTTGGTGTCACAGACTTCCCATCTTGCTACCTGCTGTTTCGGAATGGCTCTGTCTCCCGAGTCCCTGTGTGAGTGCAGTGTCTTCCTGTCCTCTCTCTTCTCCCTCCCTGTACTCACCCTTCCTACCCTGAGTGGCCACAGCCCTGGCACACAAGTTCTTTCTCCGTGGAGAATCTTTTGAGAGTAAGAGGAGCATCAGTGCAGGAGAAGCAGATGTCGGCCTCTCTGTGGGGGCTGGGGGTATAGGGCCCCAGTGCTCTAGTTACCCAGGGTCCTGCCTCAGCCCTGTCTGTGCACCATCCACACCCAACCCTGGCCCTATTCCCCATCCTCCTCTGTCAACAGACAGACTCACTGGCAGGCTGCAGGCCTGGCAAAGACTCAAATATGCCTGACCCTCCCTCCCTTTGGTTTTCTAATTGCAGAAAAGTTCATTAGGAGCCAGACAATAGCCTGTTCCAAAATCTGAGAGAAAACAATCAGGGCAGCCTTAGCCCCTCTGTCAGGCTTCCGCTGCTGAATGGCCCGCTAAATGGCGCCAGATGGTGCCTCAGTGCCCTCCGTGGGCAGATGATTGATGTCAGCCTGGCCCTGCCTGGTAGAGCTTGAGGGCCAGGGAGATCAAAGCTCGCCTGAGGTGCCCAGTGAGCTGCTCCTCAGGGCATTAGTGCCATCCTGTGATGAGGCTGGGCAGGGCAGCGTTGGGGTAGGCCTGTCCAAGAGTCAGGAAGCATCCCGGCGGCAGGGGCACAGGGAGGATGAGCTTTTGGGCAGGCTCAGAAAGTGCCAGCCCTGGTGGGGAGAGGAGGCATTGTTTGCTCACTTGGAGTTGGCGGAGGAGAAAATTATTTGTGACGATGCTGCTCCCCAGCCATCTGCTCGTCGATAAACACTGGGCCAGGACAGCAGAGTGGAAAGCAATGCTTCCTGTTGCCAGCTCCCCTGCGGCATCCTACCTCTCTGGTGCTGGGCTGGGCGTCTCTGCCTCCGGGTGGTCTGACCCTGGTGAGTGAGAGGACTTTGTGTTCAGGAGACAGTTCTTGCCTTTGAGGACTCTGCTGTATCAGAAGAAAGAGAAATTAAAAGGTTCTTGTTAATGCTGTTTTGTTAAAAATCACGTATCAACCTCCTTTGATTTGGAGCTAATGTCATCTCATGGTACTTGTGAGGGAGCAACTGCCTTGAGGGCAGCTCCTGTTGAAGCGTTGGTCTGAGACTAGCACCAACTAGTCTTGTCCATGGGCAGAATTTTTTTTTTTTTTTTTTTTTTTTGGCAGTTCTGGGGACCCAGCCCAAGGCCTGGTGCATGGTGACAAGCACTCTGCTCCACTGTTCATGGACACGGTACTGTCCTACAGGGGCTACTTGCCCTGCAGGCACTTTGTCCACAGCTTGTCCAAACTGTGACCCTGCCTGGAGTCCCAGAGTAGGTTGCAGGATTCGTGGGTCTACCCGCTATTCCAGGTGACGAGGCCATATGAGGCTGGTATCAGAGAGGTTTTCCACAGTGTGTGCAGTGAATAGAAGGGGTGAATGAAGCCTTGATAACTTAATTTTGACCTCACGAAGGTCAAAATTTATTACTAAGTCTGTCAGGGGAGCCATCCTTCTTGCTCTGCTGACATTAGTCAGCCTGAGGATGTGTCCTTTGTACCTACTGCTTCCCCTGTGCTCTCTTCCCTCACAGGCTGGTGGAGTCCAGGCCCTTCTACACTGCCTACCTGAAGAGGCTCTCTGGGCTCACCAGGGAGGCTACCCCAACCACAGCTGTACCAAGCACTCCTGACAAGATAGCGCCCACGGTGTGGAAATTTGCAGATCGGTAAGGCCATACCCCTCATTCAATGGCCGCCACAGACCACACCTCCTTCACTCTTGTCTTAGTCATCCTGTTCCAATCATGGCTGTAGCACCCGCTGTTCGGAGCCTAGTGTTCCACCTGACCCCAAAGTCTGGCCTTGACCTTTGGGGTCCCCTGACTGCCAGCCATGCACAGGGAGTGCAGCAGTTAACTGGCAGCTATGTGGGAGTGTCACAGTTAATTGGCGGCTTCTCAGGTATGTGCTGCCAGGGCCCCAGTGCTGAGCGTGGGGAGACCTGAATAGCACATCATGTTATCTTTTGTGATGGAAAGCCTGCTGTCCAGTCAGTACGCATATCACATAAACCTCAAGCTCAGGCCAGACCGAGGTCTCAAGGCACATAGAGAGCAGCCAGGGCTCTTCCCATCAGGCCTGAGCCAGGCCCCGAGGGGGCATGGTGGGCACAGGGTGGCATAACTTGCTGGATCCCCCTGCCTCTCTCCAAGGCACGATGGACTCTGAGGTCTGGCAGTCCCTCAGCCTGGAAGGAAATCCAAAGCCTGCTGCCTGCCCTGCCTCTCCGCTGCTCCAACCCTAGCCTTGGTGGGCAGCTACATTGCCACCCTTTCACAGGAGGCCCAGTTTTCCAGAGCTGTTTGTATGCACTGTTGGTCTATTTGTCGGCCACTGGGAGGCCTTGCTTAGAGCAAAGAATATAGTTCGGCCTCAGTAAGGTCCTGATTAGTGAGTCACAGGGGCAGCTGGCTCCGGGACTGGAGAGGAGAAGCTCCTCCTCCTTGATTCTCTCAGCAACCTACCTGTGAGCAATATGTGGTTATTCCTATTGTATAGGAATTAAGACTCAGTGAAGTTAAGTTATTCACTCAAGGTCACTCAATGAATTATTAGCAGAGCCAGTGCTAACTTAGGGGACTCTGCCATCAGCAGGGCTCTTCCTTTTCTGTTCCTTTAGTCCTGAGGCTCTTCCCTAGTCCCTGCCTGGTAGTTAACGCCCCCCCCCTTTCGTCTCCCTTCCTCTGGGTTCTCAGCTCCAAGATCTACATGGCTGACCTGGAATCTGCACTGCACTACATCCTGCGGGTAGAAGTGGGCAAGTTCTCGGTCCTGGAAGGGCAGCGCCTGGTGGCCCTGAAAAAGTTTGTGGCAGTGTTGGCCAAGGTGAGCAAGGCCATGGCTCCCCTCGTCCCCGCAGTTCCACATGTGATAGTATGCATGCCTGTAAACCACACGCTGTGCCAGCCCTCCCTCCAGGACCTGGCTGTATACCTGGACCTCAGCTGTCCCAGTCCATCGTGGCTGCTGCCCTCTGGTCAACCATCCTCCACAGCAGCCCTGTAATCCTAGGAACACACTGTGCAGTGTGGGGATGGGACACAGACCAGAGGTGCTGACACCTATTCATGACTGTCACTTCACTTTCCTGCTTGAGTCTTCTACTTCACTCGAGTCTGAGAGTGTGTCCTTGCTATGGTCACTGGAAAAGCAGGATCCCTGGAATACCATCATGAAGAGGATGCTTTGCTGAAACTCCAGTCCTCCCTCCCAGTGTGACTGGGTTCCTTACTGTAGCCCTGCCTGCCATACTCCTTTGTGGTTTCCTAGGAAGGTGTCTATTGCATGGAGTAGAGCTCCCACTTATTGAGGACCTGTTGTCTGTTCAGCATTTCATTCTCTTGCCTCCTTACTTCAGCCCCTCAGAGTCCAGATCCACTGCCAGTGCTGCCCTGCTTAAACGTAGGTGGCTCTTGCCAAGGGCTGCTGAGTCATATGTAGGCACTGGTCCCCTTCAGGGCTGACTACTGATTCTACCACCCTCAACCTTATCTGTGACTGTCCTTGGGCCTCTGTGTGCCTCTCCTTAGGAACTTCCTGCATCTGTCCCTTTTTTCCAGCCTTACTAGTCATCACCTTCCTGGCCCACTTGGCTTGGTGAAATACCCTTGCGAGTACACTGAGAGGACCCTATGAAGGATATTGTTGCCTAAAGCATGACAGCCTTCAGCCCCTCTTGTTGGTCCCCTTCAGAATGGACCCTTTCTGGTAATAAAGGCCTTTTCTGAGAGACCTGAGAGCTGCTTATTCCCTACAGTACTGAAGGCTGAGGCAGACAGCTGGGCACTCAAGAGGAAAACCTTAGAGCAAGTCTGTGTGCCTTCCTCCCACCCCTGGCATGTTCTCTTAGCAGATCTTAGGAGACAAGAAATTTAGTCCAGTCCAGTCCATTGCACAGGAAACCTCCCAGGGCCATGGTTTCCTGTGTGCTACTCACATCTCTCAGCTATACACAGAGCTGGTTTTGATTGTGGTGGTCACTGCTGAGGCTGTTTGCAGCCAGACTGAAAGTGTCTGAGTTGAATGGAGGCTTCAGCAACACTTTGGGGTGTGCCTGCCCTATTGCTTGCATCCCATGCCTGAAGATGACTGGGAGGAATGAGGCCTTGGAGCAGAGGGAAGCCAGCTTCTAGAGTGGGAACAGAGGCCATGGGCATTGAGCTCCTGTTTGACCTTTGCGTGCTTATCTGCCTGGAGACTGCGTGTTCTGGCCTCAGTGTAAGGATCTGCTTCCTGAATAATAATGATAGACCAGTTCCTTTGCGTGAGCTGTGACAGGCTGGCAGACTGCACAGTGGCTGTGTGTTTACTTACATCTGTTTCTCATGAACTCCATGGGTGGGTACCAGTATACTCTTCATTTTATAGATGACAGCCCAGAGAGATGGACCACGCTGCCCAGAGGGGATCTGCACCCACATCTCTTCCAGTCCCTGCTCTAAACATCTGTTGCTCATGGGCACAAGAACCTGAAGGGGAGAGAGCTCATTGCAGCGTCCTGCCCTGCCTGCACTCCGCTCTGCTCCCTTACCTGAGTGACTGGCAGGACTGGCCACTGGGTGGCGTGTGTTCTCCAAGGTTTCCCTGCTCCCTGTAGTCATCCATCTGACACTGGCTGAGTTGGGATGCCAGGCGGAGGTCAGAGGGAGATGCTGACTTTAGGCTGTAAATCTGTGTGTGAGTCCCAGAAGGGGATACAGTGAAGCTCCATCCTTTCTGGTCCCTTCTCTCTCTGGAGGGAGGTGTCCAGCCCCTGAGGTTTGATAGGAGAATTTCTTGGCTTTCTCAGGAATGGATCTGGTAGCAGGTTTTTTCTGTTTAATTAGTCCTGTTTCCAGGGTCCTTCTCTTGAATTTTTTTCCATTTTTTTCTTCACAAGTTTCTTGGAGTCACTGTCCTCTGTATCTGCCTCTTTATGGTTTCATCTGACCTGGTGCACTGCTGCCTTTCTTTTTGCCTCCCCCCATCCCCACGCACACATGTGCAGAAACACATATCCTCCTCCCTGGGGTCCTTGTGGTTTCAGAGTGCTGATACTAATCAAATTTGAGTTGACTTTATTGTCAAAGTAGATTTTCTTGTTCCTCAGAGACTACTGGGAGTTGCCATCAGGATTTGGATCTTGGCTCTAAGCCCCTGGGCTGGCCTATCCCACCTGGTAGCCTGTGGAATACAAATGAAAGATCTTTTGCTGGCTCAGCTCAACCAGTCAGCTGCCTCCTCAGAAGCCACCTGAAGAGAGGAAGTGTGAACAGGGTTCTCATCAGCCCTGGGAAGTTGCACAGAGATCAGGCCTTCCTCCCAGTTGTGGTATGAGTTGCAGGGGTCAGGATGAGAGCCTGAGCCTTGAGGAAAGAGACCTTCAGGGCCTAGTCCTCCTTAGGGGCTCCCCTGCCACACCCCTTCCTGTAGCTTACAAGGATGCGTCAGAGTAATGGTAGTGAGGAGTCCGTGCTTGTGCCTTAGGCAAAACATTTTCTTGGTGATTTTGTAACATTCTAGAAAACCTACTGTGGCCCACTTCTGTACAGTCCCTGACCCACTGAAGACATTAAAACTTGACAGAATTGCTTTTCACTCTCCAGCTTCCACTTTTTTCCATTCACAGTACTTTCCTGGCCAGCCCTTGGTCCAGAACTTTCTGCATTCCACAAATGACTGGCTTAAGAGGCAGCAGAAAAAGAAAATTCCTTACAGTTTCTTTAAAACTGCCCTGGACAGCAGGAAGGAGGTGAGTCTGGGAGGCAGATGAGTATCTCCCCATTCTTGATATTTATGGGACTAGAAAAGGGATTAACACTGTAATCCACTCTCTTTACCAGTTAGTATTCAGGAAGATGTCAGCAATCTTGGTTGGATGCTTCTATTAATAAACAAACTGCTATGTATTGAGTTCCTCATGCATAACTCATTTAATCCTCATAAATTATCTTACTGGTGAGTTCGATCCCTGGTACCAAAAAAAAAAAAAAATTAGTGAAAGGTAGATATCCCCATTTAGCAGACAAAAGAACAGAAGATAAGAGATTGAATAACTTGTCTGAGGTGCCAGTAAGTGGCTGGGCTGTGATTAAAAATCAATGAGGAGGAGTGGAGGTACAGCTTAGTCATTGGGCATTTGCCTAGGATAAACAAATTCCTAGGTTCAGTCTCCAGTACTGAAAACAAACAAATGATAAAGTGGTGAGACACCAGGGTTTTTAACTACCACTCTCTGCTGTGCGCCTCAGCATGGCCTTCTCCAGGGCGCCTCTCGGGGCTCCTGCTCATGCCACTCTGTGGAAGTGGGCCACTCAGCCAGCATGCGTGCAAAGCCTCACGGACTTGTCAGGTGAAAGATCTGGAAGATAAGCCCCTTTGTTTCATAGGTGGAATTGTTGAGGCTAGAATAAGTGTATAACTTGTTCTGTACCGTGGATTTTCAGATGTACTGATCCTTGGTTGGGTGGAACAGGTGGAAGGAAAGTGTCACCTTTGAGGTGACAGAGAAGTACCTCATTTATCATGGGACTATGTGGTGTCATTTAGCCTAGAAGCTTCTCTTTTCATCTTCCCTTGCCAGCCTTTTTTTCTCCACTATGAACTCACACTCATCTGTGTCCCTTAGAATGCTGTTCTTACCAAGAAGGTGAACTGGGTTGGCTGCCAGGGGAGTGAGCCGCATTTTCGGGGCTTTCCCTGCTCCCTGTGGGTCCTCTTCCACTCCCTGACTGTGCAGGCAAGTCAGCAAAATGCAGGCCCCTCACAGGAGCCAGGTAAGTCCAGGATCTGGTCACCCCACCATTCGTCCATGCTGCCCTTCCCTGCCCTTCACATAAGGGTGGGTCAGTATCATTCTGGGGGCCACAGCAGGATCTTTGAATGAGCAGCTGGACACAGCAAGCATGGAACCAGTCTCAGCGTGCAAAGCACTTTGAGAATTCACCAAGTCCTACCCCCTACCTCCCCAGTAGTACCCCTGAAACTGGGGCATAAGGCCACTACATGGCTTTTAACATTGAGCAGGTGGCATCCAATTTGGTATACATCCATTGAGGAACTAGGTTTATTATTAGGCCCTAGCTCAACTTGTAGGATATGAAGGTGAATTCCCTGCATAGACAGAAAGTTCCCTACACTGTGCTGGGGCCAAGAGCCAAGGGAAAGAAGGATATGTGGGTTAAATGGGGTGGGCTTAGTGTTGCTGGGGAAAAGAAAATTCTCAGGGAGCCAAGTTGAACGTCGATGGGTGGAAAGGAGTTCAGCTTGGAAGGAAGTGCTCCTGGACATCAGGAGCTTCCCGCCAGAGGCAGAGGAAACCCGAAGGACTGCTGTCAGATGCAAAGCTGGAGTTCATCAGTCTGTCAGTGTTACACTCAAAATCTGCGCAGTACCAGCCACTGCTTCTGGTGGAGCTACAGTACCCTCTGAGGCCTCCAGGGGTCAGTAGTCCAGTGACAAGACAGGCAGCAAACACAAGCAGGACATTTTGGGTATAATGATGAACGCTGTGAGGAAGACAAAGCAGAGTGTTATGGGAGGAGGCGCTGTGTTCAGATGGTGTGGTTGGGGGAGGCCACTCTGAGGAGGTGTCCCTGTTTTAAGACTCTCATGGAAAGAAGGAAACAGTCATGGCGCGTCTAGAAGGAAAATCTTCCAGACTGTCAGTCACTCAGGTGGCCATGATAGATACCACAGACTGGGGGCTCAGGCCACAGATACTGATTGTCTCATAGTTCTGGAGACTACAGTCCATGATCAGAGTATGATATGGTTAGTTTCGTCTGAGGCCTTTCTCGGCTGTTAGATGGCTGCCTTCTTCCTGTTTCTTCATATCATCTCCCCTTTCCCTGTCGGTGTTTAAATTTCCTTGTGAAGATATAAATCATACTAGATTAAGACCTATGTTACCTTACCTACTTTTAAAAGACCCAGGCTGGGCATGGTAGCACTTGCCCGTAATCCCAGCACTAGGGAGGCTGAGGCAGGAGGATCACAGCAAGTTTGAGGCCAGCCTGGGCTACATAGTAAGTTCAATGCCAACCTGAACTACAAAGCAAGATCCTGTCTCAAAAAAAAAAAAAAAAAAAA